>UXGD01000849.1:0-36928 GCA_900474315.1 Torymus auratus
AAAAATTAATTAAAGGAATCAGTAAATTAAGTTTGAGGAAGCTACGTGCCAATGAATTGGCAGCGGTTTTTTTTTACAATAAATTTTTTAGAGACAAAGTTTGATTTTTAAAAGAGTAATTTTGCACCGTTCCATTGAAGATAATTTTTAGAGAATTTACATAAAACATTATGAATATAGGTAGTTGGCTATCCAGATAAAAATAAGAAAAATAAAATTATAATCATTTTACTCATTTTTTTCCTGATAAACATTTATAAATTTTCTTGTTTTACTTTATTTAGTCATTTCATAATTAGTTCAATTATTGTTCGTACGCAGGCCACATGGACGAAAAGTTTGGCTGTTCAGAGATTCAGATGCTTTCGAACTAGCAAGTATAGCTCTAATCAGAAAAACCACATTAAACATTTAATAGAAACAAATTAATTATATATTCAATACTTGATGATAATTAATAAACTTTACTATTGTCAAGTTTTTTCCAACGCATAACTATATGTTATTCACTATAGATATTCGACAATACTTTAGTATTTTCATACAGGCCATTTTTGTATTCAAGGATCCCTTTTCACTAATTTTTACATGAACCTTCTTTCAATTGACTCAGAAACGACAGAATTCCAAAAATTATTTAAACTCTGATACCTATTGCTTATGTAACTTAACACGCATCGTAACAACAAAATACTTTCACTACCCAGCCATCCACTCAAGATACCAGTCCCTTCAAACTCCCCTATCCTCGATTCCCGCACGCATCCGAAGGGACTCGTTTATTAACACCCCGCCGACCTCCAATCGCCGGGGCAATAATTATCTTCGCGCTCGCGCGGGCGTACATAGCTGGTGTACTTACAAAGCCCGCACACACGTGGCCCGCGTTGATAAGCGCGTGCGCGCAATCCCAAGCGGCCCCCGCGGTCTTTCTTCCGATCTCGCGTGGTGTATATAGGTATACAGTGCACGCGGGTGTCCGATCGGTTTTGCATTGGCCTTATCTCGCCTGCCCCAGACGCTTTCGCCGCGCATCGATCTACTCGATTCTCGGATTCCTCTATGGGCTGCGGTATGGGTACACGAGGTTTCGACTGTTATAACGTGCGAATTGGTCGGTTGGGAAGTGAACGTGTGGAGTTCAAGAGTTGATGTATAGGTTTGTGACTGATGTTGAAGTCTTCTGTTCTTGTATAAAAGAATGTTACTGAAGTTACGGCAGTGTATTTTTTTAAAGAAATTTTTATCATTGTTAGGGTACCTAAAAGGTTGTATTGAATCAAATGAAAAAAGGTTATCAATTGTTTTATTATAAATATCTATTTTACATTTTAAAGGACTTTATTAAGTAACAAGATAAAGCATTATTTCTCGAAGTTTGTTCTCATATTGAAAGATTCTGAATATTTTTTTGATCAATTTAACGAATAAAACAAGTAATATCCAAAGCTAAATCTCAACTTAAACATTAAATGAATTACAATACAAATAATTAACTTACTATAAAATTGTTTTTCAAAATCGATAAATCTAAAAGATCTAATTCATCATACATTTTCGTCAACTCCCTATCTATAATAAGAAATCGCAGCCTTCGCGCAAAGATACATCGACGCATCCATTCCTCATAATCTTGATTCGCCATTCACAAAAAGCCCCATATATATTTACCGCGAAAACTTTTCCCCCATTCCTTTCCTCTCGAAATCAAACAAATCTCTCGTCCACAAAGCAAATACCTTCGCTCGCGCGTCGGCCAAACAAAGCCAAACACCGCGACACTTGCGCGCTGTCTGGGCAGCATTATTCCGGCCGAATGGAAAATAATCGAAGCCCTATCTCAGCTCGCGTAAATATTTGAAATCGAGCTCGACGATCGTTTGCGCGCGCGCGCAGCAAAATAAATACAAGAAGCCACAACGTACGCGATTGACAATGAACCGCGCCGCTGCAAGACAGATGTTTTTCCCGCTGATGTTTATCCGCACCGGCGCGCAGTGCGAGCGCGGTATTTAATGCCTCCGACAGGGACTTCCCGAAAAAAAAGAGAGGGAGGAGGGGAAAAAAGCGGCGCCGAGATAAAGGATATTTAGTCAAATTCCGAGCCAATATTCGCTCGGCCATAAATCCAACTTAACAAAGCTCGATGCGCGCGCGCGTGGGTGTGGCGGGAGGTAAAAAGTTATTGGAAAAAACGTCCCATCTGTTCTCGTGTAACTCCATACGCGCGCGAGCGTGAGTTTACGTTCGGGATTGTCAAACGCGAGCTTATTCGGTGCGGAAATTCCGACGCGATTTTTTTCGGTTTTTGCGGTATGTCGGTGCTTGCGCGCGTGTTATTGCGTCGTTTCTTGCGGGTTGCGTGGTTTATGGTTAAGTACCTGTTGTTGGATTGAAAATTTACACGTTCAAAGGTGACGGGGGTTTTTGGCAGTTTTATTTTGATGTAGGATTTGGAAGTCGATTTTTTCTCAAAATATAGTTTATAATTAAGTTGGTGACAAAAAAAAAAGTTTACAATCTTAAATAAAGATAGGATGGGAAATATGTTTGGCAATATAATTTTTTAATGTGAAAACATTATAACGAGAGATGAAAAGTTTTCATTTTGCCATCTTCGTAAATAAGAAATTATTTATCAACGTTTTATAAAGCTCTTCACAAAATCTTTACGGATTACGGATTCAGCTGAAACTTTGGGATAGGTTTTTGGATGTAGAAATATGAAGAAAGATGCAATATTAGACCTTAACGCTACAAAAAACTAAAGTTGTAAACATTTTAAGCTTTATTTTCAAAAGGCTTGAAAAAAAGTCTCTTCTTGAAATGGTAACCATTTATCTCTGGAGAGTCTTAAATATCATTTCAAAAAAAGAAAATAAAACTAGACAAAATGAGCTTTCAGTTGCCTTTTTAAATATTACAAAATGATGATTTTTTCAAAGTTATGGAAGGCTAAAATTAAGCATTGAAAGTACATCAAAATGCGCAGGCAGTCGAACAGTGAATTTTTTGGGATTGAACACTACATTTTATGTGCTCAATTTTAAACGTCTATAACTTTGGAAGAAATCGACATTTTTCAATCCTTAAAAAAGCAAATAAAAGCTCGTTTTCTCTAGTTTTATTTTCTCTATTTGAAATGATATTTAAGGCTTTCTAAAGTTAAATAGTTGCCGTCAAGACTTTCTTCAAAATGAAGCTAAAAGTGTCCAGAACTTTAGTTTTTTTAGCGTTAGGGTGTAATATCGCAGCTTTCTTTATATTTCTCTATAAAAAAATCTATCCCAAAGTTTCAGCCGTATCCGTGATCCGGATCTCTGACCCTCTCCTAGTGAGTCCAATAACATTCGAATAGATGCGTAAGTAAAATTGAATACTCATTGGTACCACCACTGTAATAATCGTAACTTCGAAGCCCCTCTCTCTCATCATTCTCAAATTAAAACTTTCCATCCTCACGTCCATCCCTGATCACCCCGCGTCCTCTTCCTCTCGAGCACCATATTTCTCTATACACATCGGCGCAATGACAAAAGCCTGGACTGAAATAAAAAAGCTCTCGGTACGCTTACAAAAGAAAACAAAAAGCCGGCTACACCCCCCGTGCTACACTCCACACCGCGAAAATTCTCCATATCCCTTTCTCTTTACTATACATCATAGTATCCCGTAGCACAGTAATATCGCGCTCGAAGGCCATGGGTACAAAGCTCTCTCTCTCTCTCGGCCAGCGGCTAAACAGCGTATTTCGAGACAGAGAGCGCGAGAGAGGGACTTTGACGCGCAGCAGTGCGCACCGCCGGCCCCTTTGCCGTGGCGGCGAATTCCGAAAGGGCAGTCCCGACGCTATTGCCACGATCCGTGTACCAACTCTCCTCCCAGCGAAATATGGTTTTATTCAATTTGCATGCGAGCGCGATGCCCGATAACGAGGGGGGAGTGATAGCCACCCCCGCGCCCGCCCGTCTGCCAAAGGCCATGATTATTAGAGGGCGAGGGGGAGAAAAAGGGGAGTGCAGCGGAATCCATATATATGTATGGGTTGCAGGGAGATAGGGTGGATGCAGAAATTTGCATGGCGATTAGGTTTAATTGGCGACGCGGTAGCTAAGGTATAATCGGCGTTTTCGATTTTGATGGAGGGGTAGTTTTTTGGCTGGGGACGAAGGGGGAATGTAGTTTGTGATAGGGAGGAGCTTGACAACTTTGTAAGTAGATTGTTGCATGAGACATGATTAGAGTAGTTTATAGTGTATGGAATACTAGGATTATAGGGAATGGTACGACGAGCAGTACGTAGGTATATATCAATGAGAATAATTACTGGGAGAATAATGTCCTAGGATGTGACAAATTTTAATTGAAACTCTGTGATGTATTTTCTAAACACTGTAAAAATTGTTCAAAAATAAGAAACTGTTCTTACAAGTTGCAACTAGTTCTTTATAGTTTAGACTTTTCTGAAATAAAACAAAAGATATTGTTATAATATAATCATACATGGTTATACATTGAATTTCACCTTGTGTAAGTATCATACATACTGATAAATGTCAATTTATAATCATATATATACGAATAACAATATTTACAAAATAATAGTACAAGACGTGCAATTTTTCAAAAGATATCGGGTAAATTTAGACAGTTTCGTTACACTTCACATATTCCGTCGATAAATTCACAAACTCAAAAGCCCTCGAAACCCCGATAAAAATATAACTTCAAAAAAGCTGTTCCCAGCGCACACCTGACCTTCACGCTTATCTATCCTCCTCCCCCTCTCTACTCTCTCTCTTTTTGCATAACAGCTCGCACTCCCGACCCAACTACGTGACCGGTAAACGTCGCTCCACCATTAAACCTACACGCGTGCACGTCACGCGACGCTATAACGCGCGCGATACCCGAGCGCAGCTAATGGAGCGAACATATACACGCGCGCTTTAACCCTTTTTGTCGCGCGGCGGCGCGCGCGAATTAAAATTCGGCTGTGCGATGCGTCGAACGCGCGCTCGTTTTACGTGCGCATTATGCTCCGCGCGTAAAAAACATTAAGCTCTCGGCTGTGTCATAAGGTTTGCTATACATATATATACGAGAGCTCGCGCGTCAAGCGTCGCGCGATTAATTTTCAACGAGCCGTGCGCACATAGGTGCGCATGTATGCGTACACGCACGTATATATGTATAACGTAAATCGTCTCGTTATTGTAACTCGCCGTTATCGCAGGGACGCGCCGCCGGTGCGCGCGCAGGATATTAAGTGTTATTTATCTTCTCGATGGGCGGCGCGATTGCGCGCGGGCTTAATTTTTTGCAATCGGTGCACGCCGCGCGCTCACGGGAATTCAATTAGTCCGGATAATGCGTTGTGCTGGTTGTGTATACGCACGTATCGTGCGTATACGCGGCAAATAATCGCGAGTTACGGGGTTGTTGTACTCCTCTGTCTCTCTCTTTTTTTTATCAGGGCAGATGATTTTCGATGTGAAATATAAGGGCGTGGATATTATTGCAAATAACGCGTGCTTTTCGCCAATGATATTGAAATACGCATTTAATTTGCTAAAGTGTTTAGTTGCCCGATGCTGCGGTAATATAAATCTGGAAATTCATCTGTTTTTGAATAATAATTTATATCAGCAGCAATTATTTGTTTGGAATTATTATTATTATTATTATAATTTATCAAATTAAATGATGGCAGGGTATAAAAGCGCCGTTCTACAAAAGCGCAATATTACATTTATATATTAATGAGTTTTGTTGGTGTACTTTCGCGCAACGCTATACATATTTAACAACGTCCGCTTTAATTTCTATACGCATTTGCGCTGATCATTCGCAGAGAGCGAATTAATTCATAAACTCTGACAAAGCTCCCAAATGATCTCTCGGTGTATTATTCTGTATAAATAACGCGTGTAAATAAAAAAAATTTTTGGCAAAGAATAACCGACTTTGAAAAACACACGATAAAGTATGAAATAATGTATGAAAAAGAAGCACTAAAAGTACATTGTAATATCGATAAAAAGTATGAATAATCGATAAAAACACTTTTCAAGTCGGGGTCGTATTTAAGAATACATTGCAATCGATAAAATACGGCCAAGTCCCAGTAAGTTGCATTCTACAAGCTTGTAACTCTGTTTTGTCAATTCATTACTTGCGATCCAAAACTCAATATCCCTGCTTTGGTAGTTACAATAACCACTTTTAAATTAAAAGAACATAATCTTGATAGGTTATAGTTTCATTATTATGCACTAAATAAACTTTGTTTCACATACCGTTAATAAAATTGTGTTATTTATACTCAGCTCTAACAAATTCTGAGTTGTGGTAATTAATATTAGGCAATTATTGTCAATAATTGCACGGTGTGTTTATAATATATTACCGTTTCCATGGTGCTAGGCTTTTCCCAAAAGATATTTTAAGCCATCGTAAATTTTTGCTCCTCACTTGTATATTTTGGTCCTTGGCGTCTTTCAACTCGATATTAGATGTTTCTATTCATGAAGTCGTCACAAAGTTCTGTGCTGTTTACTGAATGTGAGCCGTAATCCACCTGAGAGACATTCTCTGACTGAGTTTCATCATGACTTGCCGTTTTATCCGCAGGCTTCGACTGTTCACGAACATTCTCATGCTAGGGTGACTTCACTAGTGGTGGAACAGGCACCAGTGAACGAACATTTTCTTTAAATATATGAACATATCAAGTTTTCTATGTATTGTTTATCTAACATGACGATAATTTCCGAATCCTTGAAAATTTTTATTTCATTTTATATAAACATTATGCATAAAAGAAATTATCTTGTTAATAATAAAATCATAAAATCGCCGCTATCAAGTGTTCATTCACTGGCGATGAATTCATTCACTGGTGACACGTATTTAAATACTAATATTGCATGTTCATTCACTAGGTTTTAGAAGATATTTGCAGATTTTTATTAAATAAAATTTTCTTTGATTCTTTATTCAAACTTTATTCACCGACGTAAAGTTTGAACATTTTAGAATATAAATTTCAAAGGGGTTTTACTTTTAATCCACTTTTAACCCACTTAATTGAATACCAAAAGTTACAATTTCCTTATTCGTTCATTCACTGGTGAAGTCACCCTATACAAAATGAAAATTGCCAATGACAACATCAATCCAAAACTTATGTATCCAAATACGCTGATGATATAGAAAATATCGTATAGCGCGCGACATTTTTACAGAATATAAGCTCCGGTAATAAATCCTTTTAATTAGCACAAACGCGCCAATTTACGATCTCTTTATTCAACGCGTTAGCTTTCTGTTGGACACACTCGGTCCGAAACATTAGTCAATACCGGCCGAATAACGAACGACCCCAGATACGAAGTATACATACACACACAGAGCAAAATCGATGGACGCAAACAGCGGGTCGCTCTTGCTCTCTGGCCCGAAACAACCTCGCGGTCCGTCCGTCGAAACAATTAGACAACACTGCGATAAACGCATTTGTCGCTAACGACAACATCGAATTACGCTCTCTCTCGCGGGTCGTCGCGAGTCTCCAAAAGCTCGCCTTAATTGCATAAAATTAAACAGCAGTAAGGAGGAAGAGAGCGAAAGCCGAACGCGGAATTACGGAAATAGGGGGACGCAACTTGTAGCACGAGCGCGCGTTTAGCTTATCGCGGAGAGAGAGAGAGAGAGCACGCGACTAACGATGCCCGCGAAGCGGATATCAAACAAGTCGCGGCGGCGAGCATCGCGCTCGTTAAGTTCGACGGACGGAAGTTAATATATAATGGAAGCAAAGAGAGGCGAAACCGAAGGAGGAATCGATCATTTAAAGCCGAAACGAGCAATCGATCTCTCTTTCTCTGCGCCTTTGCCCTCTCTGCTAAGGAAGACCGATTACCGTATTTTTTTTGTTCCTTTGCGACGCGGTGCGTATGCGCGCGCCTTGTGTACCCAGCTTTTGATTGAACTTTTTAATTGACGCTGGTATATCCTTTACTTCCCGGTTTTATTATGCGCCGCCTGTGGATTGTTCGTCAAGTGTGCGGACGTGAGTGTAGATGAGTTTTGCAATATTTCACGATCGAGAGAGGAAGTATTTTTCAATCTCGCCACACCCACATACAATACGTTTTCGTTATTAGTTTTTTCACCCCCTCCCCTTGTGCTTTATACCGATTAATTTTCGACTGGAAAAACAAGAATTTCATAAGCTTGACAATAACCCGCCGTTTGCATATTGCGAAGTCTGCCGGCGCGCGCGTGTACGTCGAATTGCCCGCGCGATTTTAAAAGGTATAATGGAAATATTGAAGGATTTTCGTTATATTGAATTCGATTGTGAAAATGAAATATAAATAATATCATTGGCATTTTCGAATATTTTACAATAAATCGTACTTACAACATTTGATTTATTTTTTTACATGTTATTATTTCTCATGTTATTATTTGTTAAATTATTATTAAAATTATTTGTTAAATTATTATTTCTCATGTTATTATTTGTTGTTAAATTATTATTTCTCATGTTATTATTTCTCATATAAAATATAATGAAAACTAAATTATTAACATATCGTAACATTTCCTCCACTCTAGCAATATATAATTCGTGCGTTTTACCAAAACATATACCTTTCAAAACTTCGGAGATGAAACGTATAGAAGTAACAATTTATTAACCTGAATCCAAGTACATATCACGCAGGCTATACCTACACGAATGATCCTCAGGGGGAAAAAATCTAAAAGCAACCTCCGATTCACCGTATCCGAGC
Organism: Torymus auratus; assembly: GCA_900474315.1. Lineage (NCBI taxonomy): Eukaryota > Metazoa > Arthropoda > Insecta > Hymenoptera > Torymidae > Torymus > Torymus auratus. The sequence continues at coordinate 8,805 of UXGD01000849.1, forward strand.
AATGCCTCCTTTCCCCTCCCGCCGTCTCAATCATTTTTCACTTCGCCACTATATAATCCCAAGAATCGAATCGGCAAAATTAAAAGTCCATCACTGCGCAACCATCCCACCCTCTGATAAACTTCCGCTCCATCAAACCACTCTCTCTTCCTTCCACGTATACACGTGTATAATCTACTACTACCCACAGCCCCCTCCTAGAATCGACGAAAAAGCGCCGGATCTATCATTTAGCCGCGACCCGACAGCATACACACATACGTATGCAAAAAGCGCATCGATCTCCTTTTTGCCTCCGTGCGGTGTACCTATACGCGCGGGAGTCAACCGCTGCTACTACAGGATTCCCCTTGAAGCGCTCGTATAGTAGTCGAGGCTTAAATAATGAATCGCGCGTGTACGCCGATCGATATTAGCCGATGTGCGTGCGGCCGCGTTCTCTCACTCGACGTCGCCTTTAAGTACGATCGGCTGTCGAATCGTGAGAGGAAGGTTGTACTGCCTCGGGACAGAGTAAGTAAGTATATACACGCGTAGGTGTGTACGTAGTTTCTTGGGGGTAGCCGTTCTCGGTTGTTGAACTCCCTGCAATGCGGTATGCTACTGTGCTCGTGGTGGTTATTTTTTTTTTTATTTTTTATAGAGTTGATGAATTTTTCTGTTTACAGGGGGGGTAGCTATCGATTTGGTGAATAATGAAAGGAAATTATGGCGATGGGGTTTCTTGTTCTCCATGAAAAAGTTATGGGTTGCGGGCCGAGCCGTTATGAAACTACCTGTCGTTTGCTGTTTACAGAAGGCCGTGAAAGTTGGATGAATCGAGTTATAGTTTTATATGGTTTCATTTGGAAACGATGACGCGATAATTTTGTGATGTTTCAACGCTATCTGTGACGTATAATGAGACGTTATTATACTTACAATAAATTAAATAAATTATATTTAATCAATGTATAACTTATTATTATATTTTTTTTTTCTGTTATCGTGTTTACTATGGATATCTGCTATGTTATTCGTGGTTAATTAAATATAATGCAACGGGTAGTTATATCACACATCTTGTCTTTATCTTTTTATAATATGGATTAGTTTTCGAAAATTCAATACGAATTAAATATAATACATCCATTTAATAATTAAAAGCCAATTATAACGTATAATAAAATACCAAAAAATCAAGATTTATACAATATACCTTTGCTAACAAGGGCCAGAAAATAGTAAAAATTCCGATCTACCATCCCAAAACAACCCTTTCCTCCTCTCTCTCTCCCCAATTAATCGGATTCCAATCGCACGAGTACGAATTCCGACAAATCCTCTCCCTCTCTTCTACATCACCCCCGCGGCCGGTTATTGATTCTTACGGCGGCGTTCCGTCACGGCGTCGAAAAGCACGCAGAGAGAGCGAGGGATGAGAGTCAGAGAGAGATAGGGACAAAAATGGAAATCACCCGATCGCTCTGTACCACCCGATCGGGTTAATTAGTTCGCTCGGCCTCTAATTAAACTCCCCTTTGTCAGAGCGCGTTGTCGTCGTCGTCGTTGTCATCGCGCGCGAGGGTCGCGCCCTGAGCAGGAGCGACATGCGGAGAGATGGGATTATGTAGTAAGGGATTTTAGGGGGGAAGGGGGACACGCACGCGCGAGAGAGAGAGTTGAGGTGTAAACGGCGATGGAAGGGGACGATGGGGTGGAAAGAGTTGCTCGCGTGGGTCGCGATGTTTGCTCGTGAAAAATAGTCATGAGATGTGAGGGTTATGCTGCGTAATGGGGGCTTAATGATGTATTTATTGTTAATGTGGAACCTGGTAAGAGTTTACTGTGCGAATAAGGGAGTATCGGTGTGTACAAGTGGCCAGTTTTTCGGTAAGTGCTGTTTTATCTCTTTACGTTAATGAATTAATACAGAATGGTCCTATTGTATTTTTGTAATAATTTAATCTTATAATATATATAGCGCAATCGTCAGAATATAGAAATACATAGTGGCCCTTGATTCAATATTGAATAGTAGATTATGCATCGAGTACCTGAAGCAGGTAATTTTGAAAATCACGTACAAGTTGCATATGTTATTATTGGAAAGGATTTGGAAGAAGTCGAACTTCGCATTCGGAGTTTCAAAAATATATTAAAAAGTAACGCGCAAAGAGATGACATTTTATTCCGATAAATGTGAAAAACAAATTTAAAATGTGTTTCACTTGTACTTAGTAGAAGACTCTCAATTTTTCCCATTTTTTATCAAACTGTAGCCATTAAGTCGAAAATAATGTCAATAGCATCTAGAGAAATAATAGTTTTAAACTTATTATAAATTCATTGAATTCCATTCGTAAAAACCGCCAGACACTTTGAAAAATTCAATGACCCCAACATTCCAATATATTCCCACGGTTCTTGAAACTGTTCCAAAAACTCCTATTCAGTCTGTTTTCTTTCTTTCTCCCGTTTTTCGCTCCCCGCTGCTCTCTGTCAAAATTCATGATCGTATGAATTTTTCAGCCTTTTAGCTTATTTGGTATTTTTCAATACTACACGTTTTATAACTGCACGTTTCGTCGTCCTCAACATCCAATCAAATTAAGAACACTAGTGATCGCATCTAATAAAAGCATCATCGAACCAATTCATTAAAGTATAACGCAATTTCATTTTCGTTTAATCCGCACGACTCTTAATTTGCCTAATCAATGGACACACACCTCTGCAAGCAAACGACTCCCAACGAGGCTAATAACAGTAACAAGCTGTCACTTTCGCTATAATTCTGGCTTAACCCTACTTACGGACCATTTAAACCTCCCCTTTATTTGGCGCGCGCCATTCTAATGCAAACTACACGCGGACCCGAATTCTTTCTATCCTCCTACGTACGCTATATGGGGAATTCTCAGATACTTTTAATTTTTAATGAAAAAAAATTTATTTTAATATTGAAGCAAATTGCTGAACTTTGTTATACATGTTTTAGTAATCATACTAATACACCCCCTAACGAAAATAAAAACTGCTGCCAATCCATTGGTACGTATAGCTTATTCTCAAACTTATTTTACTGATTCCATCAACTAATTTTTAATCCATAAATTTAAAATTATTAGACCAATTTATGATACAATTCTAATTACATTCATTTATTAAGATTCAATTCAAAACCTTTTAAAATTACTTAATAACCATTACTTCAAATCATAGTTTGTCCATGGAATTTGAACAGTGACACCATGTTTTCTGCAAATTTGACCGTTTTCCTTGCATATTGTATACATATTCAACTTTAAAATGCTTGAAGTAGCATTTATTTTTTTCTACCTGTTCTGGGCAACATATTTATAATCTACTATTACCTGGACAATTAGCGAGAATAGCATAAAAATCGTACAGTGACATAAAAATCGAAACTATGTGAGAATTCCCCATATAGCGTTGGGAGGCAAGATAAAGGACGACAGGTCTTGACGCCGGGAGGCGGCACCGCGTGTGTATTCCTCCCTTACGCCCCGTCCTATTTAATTAAATTCAAGCGTTTTCGAGCGTGACGATGCGCTCACAGTCGCGCTCGCAGAGCGTCCAATCGAAAGTCCAAATCCAGGCGGGGGAGCGAGAGCACATAGCGATGGAGATAAATACACTGTGAGCGGGTAAATTAATAAGCCCTCGTTAACTGTGTCTATGTGTGTGTATACGTATGTATGGATGTGTGGATGGGTGATGATTTTCACGTTTGCAGAGTGGATTACGATTTTAAGCGGGATTGACTCTCCTCATCTACAAGCGCGGGTTATCTATTAATTTTGAGAGGTGGTTGTCGATTAGTAGACAACTTTGAATGTGAAATTTGAATAATAGCTGTAGGGGGATGAAAAAAAAATTTAAAGTGTGATGAGCTTTTTTTTCGTCGGGACTCTAGAGCCGTAGAAACAAGTTTAGCCAATAAATGCCGGGAAATCCTGTGTGTATATATAGATCGGAGCTACTTCTTTCAGTTCAATAAAACTCGATAGAACTTTTACGCAGAAACTTTCGGAGCATTGATTACGAATTTGCCATCTCAATATCAAATTTCAAAGTGGCGAATCCAATATTGTTCCCGTCGAGTTTCATTGAACAGTTTACCGCAGCGCCGAATGAATTCTGCCGTCGAGGTTTCGGTCGTTTGTTAATAAACGTATGGAATTGCTTTCAAAAATACTAATAGTGGCAGAATAGCGGAGAACACTTGTTGTAAATTCTAATACAGTTTATCGACGATGTAAATTTCATTAATTAGATTGTTCAGTTGTTTTGTAAACAGAATTTGAATTAATCTTGATTAGTCTCAATCGATGTCATTAGATTCTACTAATTTTAGATTCCATACGATCGATTTTAATCAAATGGTAATTAACTTTCTGTTCTATTCTCATAGCAAAAAAGAGAAAGCTAAACTAAACTTACGAAAGAGTTTACATTTTACGAATGAGAAGATGAATTTGAACTTATAGAATATCTTATTGCTTTTATGAATTTTTCGCTGTCAAAAATGCTATACAATGACAAAATAAATAATTGCAGTTTCCTACACTGTGCTCTAAATGCCAATAATTGATTTTCTTTTTTATCAATATTGCAATAAAACATTTTATATTATTGCGTTTAGTAGATCTATAATACCGAAAGTATTCGATTCCCAGAATAAAACCATTAAATTTCCATATAAAATAACGATTCTCCATAAACCAAACATGACCAGTGGCTAACAAATTCCAAACAATACATGATCATCAAAATAGATACACAAAACCACAACATGCACTTCTCCACATTCCCAAAATTCCTAAACCCTTTCGAGACCATACCGCCGAACACCATATCTCACCACCAAAAACCTCTCCTTATCCACCTGCACACCAAAAAAACTCTCTCTCACTCTTCCCTCTACCACCCGACGATCCTCCGCAAAAAATCCCTCTCCTATCCGGAAACCCGGCGTTTGCATCTTGCACCCGCTATATATACGTACAACGACTATATACCACACCACCGCTTCGTCTCGCAGCGCCTGCGCCGTATGATGGGGCGCCGTTCGCTCTGTGCGCCTCCGGCTCGGCTGTCTCTCGCGCGCGACACTTTCGGCAGTTGCGCTCGGCCGCTCGACGCGCATGCACACACGCGCCGCGCCAGCCCCGCATGGGATGACAATCGTGTATCGTACACGTGACGCGAGATTCCTGCAAGTATAGAAGTAGTATATAGGAAAAGAGTGTGTACGTGACGTGTGGTATTGGAGTGGAAGGAGGATGAAGGATCGTAGGAATGATGGATGATACGGAGAGGAACTTTGTTTTATACGGGAGGAGAGAATTTTTCGTGACACGAGAAAGAGTTGAGATTTTAATGTATATAGATGTTGTTGACGGAACAAGGGGATAAGTGTGTACAAGTGTTTTTGTACAGAGACGCTCTAGTAGCCGCACTTCAGGCCAAAACAAAACCAGTATAGCACCGCCGTATATAAAAGTTGAACCTCCCCCGATAACTCATCTATTCGAGGCAATCAACCTCGTGCAGTGCATCAAAACATCCCGAAAAAGTAGTAGTAGCAGCAGCAGCAACCCCTTTCTTCAAACTTCTCAACAACGCCCATTCCCCACTGTATACCACACTCTCTCTCTCGTCTGCTCGATCAGCTGGAACATCTCTTCTCCCTCCTACTTTCCACAAAAAGCTGCTGCTCCTCTTCCTCTCGAGTGAAACTCCTTATCGTCGACTATACAACCACTACTACTGCCAGCACACACATAGCGCCAACTTCTCCGGCAAGTTGCTGAGCGCGCGAAGCGATGCGACAATGCAGCTGGCCGCGGCAAGTTCGCCGGCCGTCGAGCTGCTGCCGACAAAGCCGCTATTCGGGCCGGTGCTGCTACTGCTGCTACTCGGTGCCCTGCTGCAGGCTGGCTGCGCCGACGCCTACCTCAACATCTTCATCAGCCAGTCGCAAGTCAGGAAGCTGCTCGGTGAGTTTGTGTGCGCTGAATAATTGAGAGCTTGCGTCGTGCTTGCCGAGGTTTTGTTAGGCCGCGGGTGAGTTTTTTTCCGAGTTGGAGAATCGCGTGTTTGGAGGAAGTTCTCGGTGTATTATAGTGCGGAGTGGATGGATTGTTAAAGTTTTTGACGATGCGCGGGGGATAGTTGTTGTTTTTTTTTTCTTTAAATTTATTTGTGTGTGAATAGATGGGTTTGTTTATTTGGGCATAAATAAATTAGCTCATGGCTAGGGTTTTTTATACATAATAAACCGATAAATGGAGATATAATCGATCCTGGTCGTTTATTCGTGATGTGATTATTTACCAAGTGTATGATAAGTACACGGTATTATATATCATTATGATTTATGAATGTTCCTTTTGCGGGAAGCGTATATTTTTCCTATACCCTATGGTTGTCGTATATAGACTCCAATTTACATTCTATATTTTACAAAGTTTTCTAAATATAGATATATGTATGTAAATGTGTATACGTATGTAAATTTCACCTAAATTTTTATCATACTGCGTGTATAAAAGTATAGAAGGCAAAAAGTTTCGTTCTACGTTCTCTAAAGAAATTTTGTAAGAAAAATATGTTGGTTTACATAATGAAAAAATAATAATAAAATTTGAATAAATTCTTTGCTTATCACACGATTTCAGCTTATATTTCATATTACATATCAATATATTGTATATAATGTTGATGGTATTTGATAATTATTAATTTGTTGCGATTGCCGGTACATTTTCTAAAACACCTCTCTCGCATGCGCCGATATACTAATTCCACTTGCGTCAATAGCGTGGATTTGCATTCCGAACTAGTTGCACTCAAAATGTCAATAACACACGAAACAGCTGTAGTAAATACATGTCCGAGAGCTCAACATGCGCGCGCGTTGATATTCCCTAATCTGATAATTCTGCTTTAACACGATAGGCTACAATAACAATAAATCTTAGTGAATACTCTTTCCTCCCAACATTATAAATATCATTTTTCTACAATTTTTCGTAATATTTCATGGCCATTATACATATTATATTAATTAACATATACATTTGTCGCTTGATTTTCGTCCACCAATAATTTATTAGTATTATAATTAGACGAATATCGCGAGATTACGCGTATATGCGTACGCGAATCGCTGGGAAATTTACTAAATTAAATTTCGATATCATAATTAAATTCCTCGCGGCAGCTACGTCATAATCAAGTATTTATATGGGAAAAGCACATAAATCAAAAGTTACACGCACGGTATCTCCCTTATGCTGAAAAGTTTTATAGAGTTCAAAAGTCCAGGCGGTATCAAAAGTTGAAAGAAATATATACCTCGCGCAGGAGATGAATAAATTCATTCGCAATATATCAATCCACCTTCAACCGCACCGATACTTTATCACCTCCGCTTTCATAGAAACTGAAGCTACTTATATCTAAAAAAAAAAAAACTACCACCTCTCATACGGCGATCGAACCCGAATTCAGCCCCGGCTAAGTAAACAAGCCCCTCCAGCTCCGACAAACCGAATGATATCCCATCAAAGCCACTTTTCCCATTCAAACACTCAGCCTCCCTCGAGAGGGCCGGATCTCTCTCCACTCTCACTCTCCGCAACTAAACCCGTATATATACCTTACCTCCGCCTAACCCACCCACCACACACGACACTCCGCCGGCCCAGATTTATAACCACCTGGAGCGACACGACGCGCGCGTGCGATTTGGACCGGCGCGCGTGTGCATATGCGTGCGCAGCGCCGGTGATTCACTCCGCCGCGTGCGAGAGCGAGATTCGTTGCGCATAAATTTTTCCCCTGCGCGTTTATCTAATTACACCCGCGCGTGCGCGCGCCCTCAGCCTATCTCACTGACTTTTTTTACCCCGGCTGATTTATTCCGGCATGAGAGTTCATGTAAAACGCTTTCGCGCCGGTTATTTATAGGCGAAGATGGAGCTGCCGGATTGTCACGAGCGCGCTTTATGTAAGTTGAAGTTCGCCGTGTGGTTTTTCATGGCGAGAGAGAGAGAGAGAGGAAAGGCGCGACAGTCAAGTCGGAATGAATATTTGAGAGGGAGGCAAATGGAAACTGTTGCAGTCTGCATGCAAAAGTCGTGCGTGAGAGAGGGGAAAAGGCGTATATAGAGTTATTACTTCGCGGTCATTGTGAATGTATAGACGCTGCGAGCTTTTTTATGCGCCAACCGCGCGCCGCGTCTGATTCTTCGGGAAAAAGTGAGGGAAAAGAGCGATATATAGTATCCGTGTGGAAGGTTTTTTATCCGCGCGCCGTCAAGGCTTTATGTGCCATATCGGGAGGAGGATGGTGCAGCGGTGGATGCGTATCTTTCAGTTAGGAAAGTGCTTGGATTATATAATGTTGGCAGAATTTTAAAGAATTGGATGTGTACATTGAATTTGTTGAATGCAGGGGTTGATGGCATTGGTATTATAATGATCCATTTTTCTTCCTCCTCTCTGTGTATTGAAATTTGTTCAAAACTGAATTTAGATCAGCATATGAATTTTAGTTGAAATATTCTATACACAATTATTCCGTAAAACGAAAAAACTTTAAATCATGAGAACTATTCCAACAATAATAAAGAAAAATATACGTTGTTCTCTAATAAATAACAATTATTACACTACGATGTAGATGGAAAATTCATATAGACCAAAGGGGAGCACGGAAACACAGAGGAAATTACAAAGGTAACACATTTCGCGCACGGCGGAATGGCAAAGGAAAATAATATTTCTTTTTGGATTCTCTTTATTGCGGGGTAATGGAAAAGCAACCGTTCGAAAAAACGAACAAGAAACAATTCCCGCGCGCGTTTGGCGCTGTATATATATAGCTAGCGCGCATTCGCTTTAGTGGCCAGCAGCAGCAGCAGCTGCTGGTCTGTCTTTAGTGCATCGTTACATCCGTCTAAAGAGTTTTCGCAAAGAAAGCCACGATGCAGAGACGGGAGAGCGAGAGAGCAGGCAGCATTTTTTCAGTAATTAGGAGGAGAGCTACGGGAGGCGATAGTAGTAACGGAGAAAAATTAAGGCGCGAGTGTGGATAAGGGTACTTTGATAGTCGCCACTGGACTGGAATGTTTCGTCTGCTTTATGGCAAATTTCCTGCTTTCCTGCCCTTTTTGTCGAAGGAAAAGAGCGAATTGCCGTGAGCTATGCTTTCTACAATAAATGGCAATTTATTCGAGAAAGAATTTAATATTATTTGTTCTATAAGTTTAGATCAATAATGTACAACTGATTGTTACTTCAATAACGTTTGCGTGACTGCTTCGGTTTTAAGTTCTATTAGTCTTCTAATAAAATACACTATTATAATAAAAAATAACAGTTCTTTGCAATTGCAGAATATACAGGTACAATCCAAAGACTAGAAAGCTTTATTGTTCTCATTCTCCAGAGAGCAATAGCACATAATTTTCAAATCATTTGTCCCTTGCTTACTATCTCTGACCTCTTGAAAGGCAAAAGAAAAGCTGAACCGGAAAGTCGCGAAGAAAAAGAAACAAGCTCACCTATAATCCCCGAGTATCGATTGCCACTGTTGGACCTTCGCGGCATCCTCTTCTTCCTCCTCTCGATCTCCGTATAAATATCGGCAGCAAGTTCGAGCGTCCGCGGACAGAAAGAAAAGAAAGCCCGAAAGCTCAAAGGCGAACAAAAGAAGCGAAGAGGTATAGGAGGCGGGGGTGGTCCGTGGAAAACGAAGCGGAGAATTAAGACGCGAGGTATAAGCGGAACTCTTGGCTTGCGCCGGCCCAATCGCGAGGACGAACGAGAAGGAAGAGAATGAGAGAGAGAGACACACGAGCGTGAGCGCGAACTAGATAAAAAGGAGTTCGCTCGCGGAACGAGTTTCTCTCTCTTTCTCCTTCTCGAAGCTCTCGAAAGTCACTTAACTTAGATTGCAGGGACGAAATGACTTTACTTCCTCCTGAGACAGAGAGAGAGAAAGTTGTGTGCGCTGAACACGTGTGGAGGTATTAAAAAAAGGGAATAGAGGCGGAACTGTATAAAGGCGAGAAAAGAGGTGGAATGTGTGTACCCGTGTAGGATAAAGGAGGCGGAAGAGATCGCGGGATTGAGAAGCTGCGCGGCGCGAGTACCGGTAATACGGGAATACGCACACGAGAGAGGCAGACGCTAATTCTACGGTTAGGCGCGAGTGCGCAGACGAATAATGCACCGAGATGTGTTTGGGATTAAAAGTAATGAGTATGAACGCGAATACGCTGCGCGAGAGAGGAAAAAATGTGCGGCGAGAGGGTTTATACGGGGGCGGACGGAGACGGGGCGCGGGGGTATTAATGAAAAACCGGAATGGTTAATAATTTCAAATATATATATTATGCGCGAGTCTGTAGTCGTAAGGTATAATTAATGTTTCCGCTTTTTATGTAAGTAATGGAAATTAAATGTTTCGGGCGAGGATTTTTCAAAATATCCTCCGACTTATATATGTACTCTCTAAAGTTGAATTAGTGAAAAATTCACTATATATTAGTTAAAATTCCTCCACCGTAGGATTAGTGGATACTCACTAATAAAATAGTGAAAATTTACTATTTTAAATAATAAAATTTAACTATTATAAGTAGTCAAACCCATATTGTGCGTATAAAAAATTTCACCATATATCTCGCTTCTCCACCATAAAAACTGTTATTATATCGTATCTAGCAGTAAATACATCAAGCTATTACCGGTTCAACTCGCGCGTTCCACAATATATACCTGTTCGCCCATTACCAATGAATCAAAAACCAGTAGGCCCCCGCACCCTTATCACAATCCCCCAAACAAAGCCCATTCCCGCCGACTCCCGCACACACGACATTCCATTCAATTATCCCAATTATATACGAGGGCTGCACCGCGCATCCGGCCAGCCTCAAAAACACCGATTATCATGCGAACTCTCGTTTAGAATCTCGCGAGCTGCACTTCGCAATAGGCCATTCATACAGTATATATATATACACATCGCGAGTGGTGCGCGCGCATTAACGGCGTCGTCGCCGCACCTAAGAGGATTTCCCGCAAGACCAGCGGAGAGGGACCCGAGGAAGCATTAGGTGTGGCGACCCCGGAAGGAGAGTATATATAGTAGAGAGCGAAGCGAGTGTGTGGGATTGATTTTTAATTTGGCCCGGAGGGTTAAGGACGGTATATAGCGCGACGGCAAAGAGGAGTGGAAATTTGCGAGGAGGACGTGGGGGGGTTAGGCGATCGGTGGTTTTAGGTGGTCATTGAATGGGGGAGGATGGCCGGTCGGATAGTCAGGTTTAATTGCATTAGTTTCAGTCTCTCTGCAGCGGATCTTGGGATTTAAATTACGACGCGCTCTTTGTTACAATTTACACGTAGTGCGATAATTTCGAAAAGTTTCATGTTATTGTCGTCGTATATAACTAAAGATTTGTCATGCGCTTGGATTTGCATTTAGAGAACTTAATCTTATTCAATTTTAAATCGTTCCGACAAACTCTTATCGTGTTACACGATATAAAAATGAAAGATCGTTACCGCGCTCACAACAACATAACTCTATCAGAATACCAACCGCATTATATAGAATATTAAGGCACCTAATCCGTCCTGCAACCGTATAAGAATTCCAATTTTAAAATCACCTCTCTTCTCCCTTCTTGCTGCTTTTTCCGTCGTCGCTGATGCACTTCCCCATCCCAACCGCGCACGCACATTCGATTAAGCCCTTTCACGTTTGATAGTCGGGCTCTGCTCTCGCGGGCGCGTTTGCTTATTTAAATCGCGCCGATAAGTATCTTTGCGCGTCTGCGCGCAACATACAGACACACGCACGCTGGGATTTTTCTCCTCCGGTGGGGGATTTCATCCTCCGCGGGGAAATAACATCGAATTGTGCGGAGAGAGAGAGAGAGGTGCATGATAGTATGATCCAATAACATCGCGCGTCTGTAAAAAAGGAATATTTATTCGGGCTGAAAAACAAGACTTGGGTTTTCAACGCCGCGGGGATGTTTTTCCGAACGGCCGGAGAGATACATATATAGGTATACTATTCTTTCTTCTCGAGTTCGTGCGGAACCGGTGTAACGCAGGCTCCTTTTTTCCTGTAATCGTTGGTAATATGAGGCTTGTTTTTTCACTTTCCAGTCTGTTTGTTCGTACGAGATCTGCGCCGTTTTTAACACGTCACGTGGAAAATATATTGTTGCAATTCTCGCGAATTTCTCGTATTTGATGAAGTTTCGTTCTATACTTATATGATGCAGGAGAAATATTTTGTTATATGCTTGCGTGTACAAGCGTATATGAAAATGAAGTGTTAATAAATAAAAAATCACGTACACACGGTACGTTATTATTATATCACCCAACCTCATTCATACAACATTTTAATTTTCTGCAGTGCGCATGAAAAAAGAAATTAACATAGCACAACAGCCGACCGTGTATTATAAACGCCGCAGATACGGGGCTCGTAAAATTTTTAATACGTTTTTATTGCGCGAAGGAAAAATTACTTGCAAAACACACACACTTTTACTGCTCTTCCGAGTGTAAATCAAGGTTCCAACTTTTTATCGTTTATCAAAATGAACTCTCGCACGTTTCAAGTTATTATAACTACATTAGCATGTGAAATTATTATGATATAAAACCAAGGATATTTCGTATAAAACATCGACATAATTTCAAGCAAACATTTACTTTCAAACGAAAGTTGTCATAATTTTTTTAAATCTCTCTACATTTATCATCTAACTACCCCACTCTACCACTTTTCCACTCCACTCCATCCCTCCGCCAGCGAAAAAAAACCTCAAGCCGAAAAAGTCGCCGTCAATTCCAGTCTCTCTCTGTCGGAGGCGCAGCGGCCGGGACAAACGTCCGCAACTCATCAGCCTGCGGTATTCTCTCTATCCTCCCTCACCCCCCTACATACACACACACACATGCACTCGCGGTGCGAGCAACAGCACGGAGGTGAAAATCTCCCGACGCGCTCGCTCGCGAGCTTGACGCGGCGCGATTGATATTGCACGCGCGCTCGCCAGGCATGTGTATGTATACGTGTGCGCAGGCGTGACGGGTCGATGAGTAGTAATTTCAAGTTGCGCGGAGACGAAATTCAGGTTGTGCATAGCGGATCGGAGACAGGCACGAGGTGTGTGTATGTATATAGTTGAACGGAATTTTCGGACAGTAGGAGAGTGGGTGAGGCGAAAGAAGGTGACTCTCGTGACTTGCATACATTGGGATTAGCGAAGGTGATTGTTATTGAATCGATCATTGTGGGTATTGATGTGTTATCGTATTGATCGATGATCGAGTAATTAGCTTGGTTGCAGCTGTGAGATGATTTGTTTTATTATTATGTCGCATGAATGGCTTACCTTGAAGTTTTGTTTTTTTATTTATTTATAAAGTGATTTACGAGTATATGAATATTGCCGTCTGGGAAAAAATCGTATTATCATTGCGAAGCGCGGCTAATGAAATTAAATAGGAAGAGTTGGCGCTTAGTTTACTTTCAACTTGGATTAAAGTACGAGTCTTGAAATAAATTACGTCCCGAAGAAAAGTTTTGACTTTCAAGACACCCGCATTCGCTAAGTTCTGCGGAGAATAATTCTGCGTTTATTATTTTCACTTGGAATGCTAAAGCGCTTAAAACTGCCTGGTATAAGTTTATTTTGAAAAATATAAAAACTCGTTTTAATGGCCGCTTATTAATCTCTTATTCGTTAATTACTTCATTAAAATAATCGCCCATCATCAAAGATAAAGATATTATGTCGATCATGTTATGATGAGTATCTACGTCGATAATTTTATTGGTGAATTATCAAATTTGCTTATCAGAAATTCATTAGATATAATCAACGACATACCAGAAAGACAATATCAAACGGAATTTATATTTTTCATTTTATACATGTCTACCGAAATTCACTGAACAATCGGCCTCTCAAAAAACAAAAAACAAAATGTGCAATTTTCCTGCATATTATTCATTCGCCATTTTCCCCTTAAAACTCAATATCACCATTATCCAGCACGATACTACGCGAAATTTACAATGAGAATTCGCGGAAAATTGACGGTAAACGCATCGACGCGTCGAAAAACGCGCTCTCTATCGCCCACGCAAGATTAAATTTTCCCGCACAACATACACGTACCTATACACACGTGTCTCCCTATACACAACTCGCATCAACCGAAGTCTCGCGATCATTGTTTTCGCATCAACGATTCCGCGCTCGCACGAGCGCACGTCGGAATGATTAAATTGTATCGCACGCTGGTGGTACAGGTTACACGCAGGCACACAGCCCATCGACTCGTGTACACTGCACACACGTAGACATCTACGTGCACACGCGGATGCCTGCGCTAATTAGCAAAAGCGTTGCGACTGAGCGGCTCGTCAGTCGACCGCATATATGCACGAGAGCTAGGGAACACAGACAGCCCTTCTGATCTTCCGTTCGGCGAATATCATTAAATTGCCGCGCGTTTAATGCGTGTTTCGGCGGGGGCGAGTTGCTGGAAATTGATATCAAAGGCGAAGATGCAACAGGGCGGGCGCGCGTTTACGCTGCTGGAAGATAATGGCGGATTTGCAATTTTCATTATTTGCTTGAGTTGCGGCGTTGTGGGGGGAGTGTTTTCGAGAACTGGCTTATTCGTTTCGTTTGCGCTGATGGCGCGAGAGGCGTCTGGCAATGGAGTTTCGTGGATTTAGAGGATGGATATTTGTCTATGAAATTGTGGAGTTTTTGGAGAATAGAATCAATGTGTTATGGAATAATGCCAGTGGAAGAAAGAAAGAGAATTTGAATGCGTTAAATAATCATTGAGTAGAAGTATTAGCAATGTAAATTAATAGTATGTAAATTAATAGTATTAGCAATGTAAAGTAATAGTATGTTAAATTGTCGATAGAACGAGTATAAAACCAGGTTGATCTTACCTCTTAATTAAATAAATATTTAAATCTTAATAAATATTTCTATAAATAAATATTTAAATCTTAATAAATATTTCTATAAATAAATAATATTTATAATAATATTTATATATTCTTAATAATATTTCTTAATAAATATTTCTATATAGATACAATGATTTCTATATGCGACCCAGATTGAAGCGTCAAGTGTATACTTCGGTTGTGTTATTAATCAGCTGATACAGTTAATTTTATTACTTGATAATAACATAACTACTCGAATCTTAACAAGAAATTACAATCCGATATCTCATACATTATCTGCACTTATTTAATCCAGATAAACTCACACAACAAAAATCCACAATTACCAAAATAGTTCGCGATGTAACTCCCCAGCAACCATGAAATTCATCTCTCCTCCTAATACAAACCTCATTACAATTTTACCAACCAATCAGAGCCATTCCCGCTATTATACACAAACACCATTAATCCCTGCAGCAAAACGATCGCCATTAAAAACCCCTATATACACAGCCGCACCGCGCCACTTGACACGCGATACACGCACGCTTACATTGTGATTTTCATAACCGTTCCTTTACGACACGCGCGCGCGCGCAAGTCCGCGGAGACCGATGCAGCAACGGACGAGGGTGTGCGAATGGCGCGGCGTGATGTGGCTCGAGAGCGAAGGATTCCTGCGCATTATTATATACCGGCGTGCGAATTTCTCCGGGGATCGAGTAAACCCTACCACGTCTTTTTTCTTCTAAATTGCGATTTTTTACGATGTCATTTTATTATGTTATTATAGGGAGCGATAGCGAGTGGATCTCGTGTGACGGCGAGCTGGGAATGTTAGTTTTATTGGTAGATTGGTGTACATATGTGTGTATGCGATGTGATGTCAGAGGATGAAGAACAATGTAATCGATGTTTAAATATTCCATCGGTTATCAGTTCGGGAGCTTAAGTCTATTGACACGAATAGATGTATGAGCGTAGAGATTGAGATTTCTTTCGATGTATTTATTGTAAGCGATAAGGGAAAGCCGGTGGCTATATAAGCACATATTACGAAAGATATAGGTATTAATCTTAGGTGTGATGCTTTAGAACGTTTCTCAGTTTCATTCGGTTAGCGATCATGGTAGCCAAAAGTTCCGTTCTCCTGTTAGTACTATTGAGCGCAGAGTTATGTTTGTCGTTCGATGTGAAGCCTGTGGTGACAACCAGCTTGGGTAAGATTCAAGGCTACTTAAGAGAATTCTATCCCGGCAAAGGAAAATATGAAGTTTACGAAGGTATACCCTACGCGCTGCCGCCGACAGGAAGCAGAAGATTCAGCGTACGTTTAATTTAAGTATCTTATGTATCTTTTTTATGCGAAATTTCATTTTAAACTTACCATTACGCATCGTAGCCGCCGGAACCGATCAAACCATGGGAAGGAACGTTGGTAGCCGAGAAACTGGGCAACGAATGCATACAGTACGACCGCGAGCGACCGAAATTAAGAGGTCAAGTCCATGGCACCGAGGATTGTCTGTTCCTCAACATATTCGCGCCTCTGCGAGGCAAGAACCGAACTCTACCCGTCGTAGTATGGATCCACGGTGGTGCATTCCAGTACGGTGACGGTGGCTCGGACATGCACCCACACTACCTCGTCAAGCAAGACGTTCTCATGGTAGGTCTCAACTACCGTCTGGGATCCCTTGGGTTCCTCAGCACCGAAGACGACATTGTTCCTGGAAACATGGGTCTGAAAGATCAATCGATGGCTCTGCGATGGATCAAAACCCACATCAAGGCTTTCGGCGGTGATCCAGCGAAAATCACTATTACGGGTCTGAGCGCCGGCGGTGCGAGCGTTCACTACCATTATCTGTCACCTATGTCAGCTGGACTCTTCCACAGTGGTATGTCGTTTAGTGGTACTGCCTTGGATTGCTGGACGCAGACGGAGAACTCGCGCGAAAAGGCTGTAAGACTGGCGGAATTGGTGAACTGTCCGACGAGCGACGTGAGGAAGATGATTGAGTGCATGAAGAAGCGGCCGGCGCAAGATCTCGTTAATGCTCAGGGAGAGTTTATGGTAGGCATTGGAATGGGAGTAGTTGAGGATTACGGTGAAAAGTTAGTGTATCATTTGTTATTTTTACTGAATAGCCATGGCTGTTGGAACCATTCACGCCATTCGGACCTGTCGTTGAAAAGAATTCGGAAAATGCTTTCATCGATCGCTCTCCCATTGAAATCATTGCAAGTGGAGATGTCAACAAAGCGCCATGGATTACTGGAGTGGTTAGCGAAGATGGTCTTTACCCTGTGGCAGGTAGTAATTTTGACAATATAACCAATTGATAGCTTTACTCTGATAGAATAATCACGTTATCACTGTATTGTAGAATTTGCGCTCAAGCCGGAGGTGCTTCAGGACTTGGATAAGAACTGGGAGTCGATTGCTCCATTACTACTCGATTACTATTACACTATTCCCGTAGAAGAGCACGCCAATGTTGCCCGGAAAATACGGAAACACTATTTTGGGGATAAGCCTATTAATTACGAAAATATAGATATTCTTACGAACCTGGTGGGCGATAGGATTTTCATCGTCGATGCCGAGAAAGCTGCAAAAACTCAAGCTAAAGTCAATCCCGGCAGAGTTTGGTTCTTTTATTACAGTTATAGAGCTGCGAACAGTGCAAGTGACAACTTGTCAAACAGTACAGTGAATTTGGGTATGTGCATTAATTTTGTACTTTATAGTTTACGCAAATCATCTTGTTTTTATTTATAATATTTGATTGATTTTCTTTGAAAAAGGCGTATGTCACGGTGACGATGTTATGTTGGCCGTTGGAAATTCTCACATAGACCCAGTAAAGCGCAAAGACGACTACAAAATGCACAAGGAATTGTTGGAATTTTGGCTGACAGTAGCGCACACGGGGTAATTTTAAAATGTTAATTTTCTCACATTTTCAAATTCTGTGGAATGTCATTACTAATTTAAGATGTTAATATTAGGGTACCAGAATTCGGTCCGGAATGGGCACCAATAGACGTAACGAAGACTCAAATGAACTATTTGCACATGAAGGGGCCACGCGAGTATGGCATGAAGACTCACCCGGATTTCGCTCACAAGAGTTTTTGGAACAGTATTGATTTCGACGAGAATAATATAGCGTAGCACTTGATTTAATTTTATCGTGTGCATGTTTATCAGTACAACAGATTGTAAATATATACATATATAGACACCGAGACAATAAACCACCTTTTTACAACATTTTAATCTCGTTCACTCTTTCTCCCGATGAATGGACTTAATAAACCCTGAAACAGCGATAATGTCGCTCGCGGCTCGCTGCGCTGATAATCACTGCTTTACGCCTCTCCCCTCCGATCAAATTGAATCAAAGCCGCGCGTATATATGTATACCTTGAAGCGCTCGAATACGTGTATGCGCTTGCGCGTTAATTAGCAGTGCGCGAATCCCCGCGATCCGCGTTATATACACTTTCATATCATCTCCTCGTTCGGACAGCTGAGGGAAAATCGACGTTGAGCCGAGTGGAAAAACGACCGGCTCGACGCTTGAAATTGATATTACGGAAGAATGAGGCGGGGGCGAGCTGACGCTGCCGTTTGCGCAGGTATATATGTGTGGGAGAAGGCGCAGAGGTCGATGCCGTTTCTACAGCCGCAGGAGATGAAGGAACGAGTGGGATATAAGAGATAGAGGCGGCGCGGTACAGATGTCGTGATATAGGCATGTCTTGGTAGTCTCTTTGACTTTAGGGTCGTGAAGTTTCAAGAGAGAACACAGTGTAGCTACATTCGAGGGATAGTTTTGAATTAGTAACTGTATTTGTCCGAAGAAATTTTTTTAACTTATCAAAATCGTGAATAATATTTTCGTTTTTATCTCATGTTATTGCAATTGTTATTTGTGTTCATAAGAATACATTTGCTTATTTATTTTTATATGGAGTGCAGTAGAATAAGCTCAGAATATTTATCGTTACGTTGATAATTAATATCATGATTAAAAACTAACTTTAGTATTTGAGCAGTAAAATTCAAACTGGAAACATTAAACGTGCAATTTTTATCAAGTAATAAATTTATTGACGATTAAAGTTTTAATAGGCAACAATATATTTAAATGCTTCAAAAAAACGCGACAACTTTATTTTTGAATTAACAAAACTTTATGGTATTTTATTTATTGGAAATATATAAATAGAATGAAATACGCAATAGTTATTATAAAGTAAGTTTATTAAATATAAATATAAAGCTCGAACCGTAGACAGTTATTCAATAATTAATACTGACTAATTTTTAGTGTACTTACGACGCTACTGTGCGGCGCACCGGTGATTTACTTTTTTATAAATGTCTGCACTTCCGAAAATCTTCCGGTCGTCGTGACTAATTATGGAAAAATAAAAGGCCACTACAAGATTTCCTTCAAAGGAAACAAATATGAAGCTTATGAGGGAATACCTTACGCATTGCCACCAGTCGGAAAGAGGAGGTTCGAAGTACGTCACACAAGGTCCCAGTACCAAAACCTATTTCTACATAATTTTTTAATTTTCTCAGCCACCAGAACCCACACCCCCATGGAGAAACGAACTACTGGCCACGAAATTCCCTAAACACTGCATAGGTCGTCTACGCGCCCCGGTATTCGGCAGTTTCGTCGATGGCGTGGAGGATTGTTTGTACCTAAACATTTACGTACCGCAGCGGAAAACCAACGCCACGCTGCCAGTAGTATTCTACATCTACGGTGGCGCTTATCAGTTTAGCATTGTTTTCGGGTTTGAAATGAGCAGATTTATGGACCGCGACGTCATCTTCGTCCTACACAATTATCGTCACGGTATGCTCGGGTTTCTCAGCACCGAGGACAAAGTTGTACCCGGGAACATGGGGTTAAAGGATCAGGTCGCAGCTCTGAAATGGATCTCGGAGAATATACAGTACTTTGGCGGTGATCCCAACAGAGTAACGTTGATGGGTGTGAGCTCCGGTGGTATCAGCACGCACTATCACTACTTTTCTCCCATGTCCAAGGGGCTCTTCCGCAATGCCATTTCGGCTAGTGGTACCGCTTTGAATTGTGCCTCGCTGACGGAAAATTCAAGAGATAAAGCTTTTAAAGTGGCGGGGTTGATGAACTGCCCGATAAACGATACGCGGCAGATGATTGATTGTCTCCGGGAGCGACCGGCTCGAGATTTGATAGATTTGCAACGGCATTTTATGGTATGGTAATCATATTCTGACATCACGAGAAGGTTTAGAAATTAACTGAAATTTTTATTCGATAGCCATGGCATTTACTGCCAGCTATACCGTTTGGTCCTGTGGTAGAGGAGTCTTCCAAAAATCCGTTTATAGATAGAACTCCATATGAAATAATAAAAAGTGGCGATGTGTACGATGCTCCATGGTTTACTGGCATATTATCTGAGGAAGGAATTTATCCTGTGGGAGGTATTTACTTGAGCTTTTGAGTATTGAATGGAACCTTCATAATGCAAACTTTTATTTTAGAATTCATGTTCAATAAGACGGCAATGGAGGAGTTGGACAATAATTGGGAAACGATTGCGCCTGTGTTACTCAGTTACGACTCCACTTTACCTAAAGAGCAACACGCCAACGTTGCTAAAAAAATTCGAAAATATTACATGGGTGATAAACCTATTAGTTTGGAAAATTGCCAAGCTCTTATAAAAATGTGTGGGGATAGAGAATTCGGTGCTGATAGTGAAGTAGCAGCATTAGTACAGGCGAAGGCCAACCAAAGTCCAGTTTACTACTATTATTATAATTACAGAGCTAATGTATCAACGTCTGTTGACATTACTTTAGGATCACATACAAATTTTGGTGAGTTCGATTGACTTCATTTATCGCAACAATATGAATCTTGACTCAAATTGGAAATTATGTTTTAACTTGATTGAAAAGGGGTAAGTCATGGTGACGATGCCTTAATTTTCTTCAGTGTGGATGAGACTGACATGACAGATGCTGATAAGGAAATGATCGAGGAGTTGTATGATTTATGGATTCCTGTAATCCGCGACGGGTAAGGGTTATATAAAAAAATATATACCAAAAAATCCGCGTTTTAATTAAATGATTTTTTTTATATAGCGCACCGAATGCTGGTACGAAATGGTTGCCGGTAGATCCAAAATCTGAAAATTTCAACTACCTGCACATTGCGGGACCAAGAAATCTAACTTCAAAAACTGTTTCAACTTTGTCACACAGAGATTTTTGGACCTCTCTCAATTTTAATGAAAACAAAATAGGAACGTAGCGATATTTCCTTAAGTAAATTATAAATGTATTTATATCTTTTGTAAATATAGATATAGCAATATAAATATTATTCATAAAATAAATACTGGAGAATTTTATCGGTAAATACCTGATGTGTTATCTAGATGTTGATAATCGTATCACGCATGCATTTGCATATACAAATATTTAGTTTTTATTTCTTTCCCGAAATATGTCAAAATAATTGTTGAACAAGAACCTGAACTTTCACAATACATAAAAATTTCGATCCATTTACTTTTATAAAATCTATATTTTTGAATCCAGCGAGTTAATCTACGATTTGTCGCATGTTATCTTTGCTCTTGCACCATTTCCCACGAAATTCGCTCTCGCACAAAACATTTTGATCCTTGTCGCAGACTCGCGGATAGCAAAAGCCATAGCATCGAAACACAGCTAGCTAGCGCGCAAGAAAGCTCCCACTCGTCTCGCAAATCCCGGCAAAGAGCCTCGATAACTTGCGAGAGCTTCATCCAATTACCATGCAATTATTCGACGATAGCCGCCACCGTAGTTGTGCGCGCAAAAAAGAACTACAAAGAATCCACCTCTTTTCCCTCTCTCACTCTCTTTCTCTCGTATTCTCTAATTGGACGTCTGTCTCGAGAGAGAGAGGGAGATGCGCGCGGCGCGCAAAGGAACATTCGTTAGCGCGGGCCGCGGCCTTTTTTCACAACCTGGCGACGCTAATTCGCCGTCGCTGCGGAGCGCACAGGACGGACAGCGTAATTGTCGCTTTGTGATCGCGCGCGATTGTGTATATATAGTTGTGCGACTCGGCGCCTCTTTTTTTTCTGCGCGCGCAGGGGGGCGCGCGAGCTTTGAAATTACGGCTCGTTAATCGGGAAACCGAAGCGCGAGGTGACCTCAATTTGCTCACGCTACGGCTGAAAAGCCAAATTGATTGCGCACGCGCGTTTTTTCTGTGGATAAACAAACGTTTTCGGCTGGAAATTAATGCGAGCGTAAGCGAATTTTCGACTATTGGCGCACGCTGTACTTTTCTGACCGGCGTTCGATTTCCCATCGATGGTTAAATAAAATTAAAAAAAATCAATGGCGCGTATATCAGTGTAACGCTGATGTCGACGCGTTTGCACGATTTTTGATAAATTAATAATGACTTGTGAAAGTTATGAATAAAATTATACGCAACCAATAAAGATTATACCGCAGATTAAATATTATTCCAGCGTCAGGGGGGTGAAATAATTCAATTGCGACGGGGGAGCATACATTTGCATGCGTATAATATATTATATTTTTGTGTAAGTACTGACGCTCGTGTGTGGCGCTTCCGGAATGTAAAAGCGCGTTTTGATAAATTATTGTGATTTTAAAAAGTTTTTTAAATTTAAATTTAAAATTTAATATTCGCATGCTATATAAATCATAAGGATATATAATGAAAATTGCACTTGAAATTCAACGTGTAACCGGTTCCCCTTCTCTCGTAATTATTTCATAATTACGCGTATCTAACGAAAAAACAAGTTTTAAAATGCAACGAATTTAAACCCCCATTATACTCTTACATGAAATTAATTTTTTATAAAGAAAAAATTAAACAGCCTATACCACTACTCCAGCGTTATGAATACGCATATAAGCCAGAGCCACCGCAGATACGCAAACACGCAGGGGTGACTCATCCCTTCCGCATCGCACAATGCCAGCCATAAAACCCTATAATACACGTGCGACTCTCCACATCTTTACGCGACGCGCTCGAATCCCCGAATAAAAATCGCGAACAGCGCATCAGCTACGTTCTTTCTACCTCAGCCGTAAACTCGCTCGCGAACTTACCTACCAGAGTCGGCCGTAAACTCGAGGAAAAAATTTCCCTCCCATATAGACACTCGGATGATTCGCGCTTGCAGATGACGGCGCGCGCGCGTAAATCGCGATAGCTCCGATGTGAAAAAGACGGGCGACCCCATACCGACACATTTGGCAGTGCGCGCGAGTGCGGATCGATCCAAAGTAGGAGTATTATGCGCCTACCTTATGCATTTCGGCGAGCGAATAACTCAGAGGCTAGTCGCGCTGAATATATACGAGGGGGGAGCCTGATGGCCGATATTTTACCGAAATGAGCTTGGATTCTTCGAGGCGCTCGCACGGTCGCGGGAGAATCGCGGTTTCTTAAATGTCGAGTGTGACGGTATACGGTCGTGAGGGTCTGTTAAAATGATATGGGCCTGGTAAAGTGCGAACGAGGGTCGTGTATATATGAAAGATATGAATATTGAAAGCTTTTTATCATGCGAGTGCGCGCGGTAATGTAATATTGGCGGGAATGCTGTGCAGCAGAGTTTGTAAAATTAAATTTCGATGTAAATTATTGATCATGAGCAAAGGCAGGAATTCGATGTATTCAACAATTGAAAATTTATTTATAACAAAGCGCGCTGTCGTGTCGAATTCTCAATGAATACTTCAATCCTTTCAACAATGTCATCGAAAAATGTGCCTCTTGAACTACGGGATTTCAATTCTCGGAATAATATTTTTAAAAGCACTGGAATTCCTTGAGTATTCTTCATTTTTACAACTGAAAAAAAATATTCATCATTAATTACAATCAATAATTATTTAACATTGTAATTCAATCCGAAATTAAATTAAACGCAATCAAACGAATACTTCACAATTTCCCGTTGATTAACATCCAATCAAAGCCCATTAATCACGCGCACCTGGAAACCTCGACAAAAAAAAAATTCAATAACCAGCTGTAAGCCGGAACTTAACACCCAGCGCTTGCAAATAGATTATTCCTACTTACTCTCCGAAAAAAAGCAACGCATGCAAAACCATCGGCCACGCACGCACGACCGAAGGGCTTTGCAAAGGGGCGTAGAGAGAGAACGAAAGCACAGAGAGAGAGCAAAAAAAAAAAGCTGCGCGAGAACGAAGGGTTAACGGCCACTGGCAAAGGTAAAAATGCGAACAGGAAAATGGAATCGAGCCGCGCGCTTTGGCAAATTGCGAGCCGCCGCTACCGCAGTCTCTGACCTCTGTGGGTGGATGGAGAGAGGGAGATCAAAGCGCTGCCCTAAAGGTTCCCCCCGGCATTAATATTCCCCCGATATTTCACGGTTTGAAGGAAATATTCTATATGTACCTGCGCGCCCTGGCATAATCGAAACTCGCGTCTTCATATAGGAAAATGTGAACGAGGACGAGGTGTAGTAGTAGTTTATTTACTTTTTTCTTTTCACTAGAGCGATATATCGATTTCGCATTTGTCTTCATTTGCCGCGGCGGGTATAGAGGACCGCGTTTGGAATAATCCGAAATTTATGCCGATAGGGGGATCGTACAGAGGTAGGAGTGTGTGTTTAGGGAAGCGCGATCGCACGCGTGGTGCACGATAGTTTCGTGAGCTACTCGCTCGCACGTAATTTGGCGATATTTTATTTGGAATTCGAATCGGTTGAGAGCCCGTTGATTTGTTGATGCTATTAGCGGACGTTAGCTCGAGTAATGAATCGGAAGTCGATTTTTATGGCCCTTTTTATAATATTATATAGAAATGAGAATTATACGGGAAGTTTTCTATGTAACTTTCGATCTAAACGACGTGATTTGGTAAAAGGATGTTACTTTGATAAATCTCGTAAATAAGTTATAAAAAAGTGTCATAAACCATATATCACTATATAACAGTATAACGAAACATCAATGATAACTTATACATTCATTTGCGCATTTCGCTGCAATTATTCCAAACTTCTCCAGCCTCAAACTTGAGAGAGGAAGAGTCGAAACCGCACTTTTTGGCCTCTCCATCACTCAGATTAAAACTCCATACTCGCGGAACATCCGCAAATGAACATAAACGAGAAAGGTTACACCACTACCCCCCGAATTGCAGTCCATACACACTTCCCCTATTCAACAGCAATAAAGAAGATTAAAAAACAACCCCGCGCAAATCTCTCTTAAAAAAAAAAACATCCCAGAGCCAGGCAAGTACATATTCAAACCCCTAAACCAAGCCACCCATCCTCACCTAGACTCACCTGCGAAAATTAATAAACGGCGGCGGCAGCCGCTCTCTCTCTCTATACGCGTCTGCTTAATTCAAATCTCGTTCTAAGCGATTTCGTGGTTCATCCCCCAGCTGTCGGCGTCGTCGCCCGGCGTATGCCACCCCCTTAACCTCTCTCGCAGACGTACAGCACACGCAGGTACAGACATACACACATACATGCGCCAGCGCAGTGCGTCTGGAAGTAACTCGAACTTACCGAGCGCGCGCATTGTCATTAATGGATGGGGCTTAATTTAAACTTGCTGCAACGGCACGGCGTTCAGCAAGTTTCGTAAACTGCTTTCGATTTTCGCGAAAGAGAAGGGGGTAGTCGAGACGACGACGTAAGGAGAGAGTGAGAGAGAGGAAGTGTCGACGCGCGATTTTTAGTTTGGCACTGCGAGACGAGATTCTGTCGCTACTGGAGGATGCAAAAGAAGAAGAAGAAGAGTCTGAATGGGGGTGAATTCGTGCACGAGAGAGAACGCCGAGTTTTGAAGATCAGTTCGGGTGGAAAAGTTACATTGTTTTCGATTGCTTCGGATCGAAAATAAAATAATTACCAGCTGATTTAATAAATACGACGTACTTTTCAAGTTTTCAAAGTATTGATTGTACGATTAATGATATTTTACGATCACGAATGTTAATTAAACTACTAAAAAAAGCCTTTTATTACTTGTATAGTTTACGTAAAAAATTAGTCGGTTCTATATAAGAAATAAAATAAATAAACTGATTTGCTCAACACGGTCAATAAAAAGTTTTATTAAAAGAAAAATATCCAGTATTACTGTACAGTAATCGCATACGATAAAGTAGGTATAATACTTCTACTTTATACTGTTCTCCGCATCCAACACACCCACTCAAAACCAACATACGTTTCCACCCAAACATTAAGCTCTCGTGCTTCTTTACTCCCGGCCATTCGATCTGCCGTTCTCGCGAAATAAATCCCCGTGGCCTCGTGGCTCCTGCCAAACTCTCCACTCCCGCTAAAAAATGAAGAAGATAAAAGAAAAGCGGAGAAAGCAAGCAGTCTGCGCAACGGTGATTCTCGCGGGGCGTGCCAACTGCTAATGAGCCGAATCCCTCTCGCCGCGCTGCCACCGCGATCGGCATTCCTTCGTTAAGCGACGGGAACAATTAGCGGAGCGACTCTTCCCACTGTCTCTCTCTCTCTCTCTCTCTCTTTCTGCCTCCCTTGTTTTTCCGTCTCGTCGCGAGGAAAAATGTCAACGGCACGCGGCGCGCGCCCGGAGTAATTACGATCGCGTCGAACGCGCCCGTCTCTCGATGAAGACTCGCGCGAGCGAAAGGCTTGCCGCGCTAGCCTGCCTCTCCGCGAGCTTTTTTCAATTACAGACTTTTCTTCGCTGTGTTTTTTTTTCGCCTTCCGGCTGGATGCGTTGCGACTGAGTGGACGAGCGTGGATTATTATTACGCAAGGAATTGATGAAGCTGATGAATGAAGTTCATACAGATATTCATGTGCCGATTAGTATTGAATTGAAGCTTTTATAGGTGACTTCATAGCGTTATTTAAAAAAAATGGTAGTTTCCACGCAGCCTATATAGGAAAATCTCCAAAACTTTTGACTTTAGATTAAAAAGTAAGAATAATAATAAAAATGAAAGCATACATCTTTTATCACATTTTTCATAAACATGTTTTTTCACATATCTTTTGTTATAAAAAACAATATTTTCCAAGCGTTAATCATTTTTATTAAACGCTGAAAACGTCATTAATAACAAATGTAAAATATTCATATTTGCAGAAATGATTTTTTTTACCGTTTAATTTATTTTTTCAACAATAAATATTGTAATTTTATGCAAATTATAATAAAAAATGCCTTTTCGACATTTATATGGTAAAGGCACACTAACTGGTGTAGAAAAATCGGAAGTTAGGCCAATATAACGAGCGTTTGTAATACTAGTAAAAATTAAATGCTTTTGAGGTAATTCTTTAAAAAATTTGGAATAGCGACCTGCATACACTTACGACCATTTTAAATTTTTTAGCTGACTGTACTAATATCATTTAGTAGGCGATTTCCGTACAAATCAGTCTCTATAGCGCAAAGCTGAGGGTACCCAGGGGATTTTTTGACCCGCTCAACTCGTTTTTGAGATCTATTTCAGTGTAGGTCTGCACGCGCGTATCTAAAAGACGATTTTCGCGCAAATCAAAGCTTTTATGGCGGATCCAAGGCTATTAGGGGTTTCTTCGACCCGCTAAACTCGTTTTCAAGATCTATTCAAATCTATAATTCTGTGGCTCCCAGGAATAACAACTTATCTCCACTTTTCACTATTTCGACGAGACGGTAGAAGTCCGCAGTAGCGGGAGGAAGAGAACATATCGTCGCTTGAGAGGTAAAAGGTTTCAACTCGGCGCGGCGCGTAAGAAGAATAAAACTTGGCTCGGCACGCAAAGAGGTTACAACTCGGCTCTGCGCGTAAAAAGGTTAATACTCGACCGCTTCGTTTTTTCATTGGTGATTGAGTTGGAAATCGCTGTAGAAATTGGCGGAATTCGAGCTTTCATACATAATATAATTATTTCCCAATATATCTTACTTTGTAGGAAAGTCAATTTTATAAATTATTTGTTGTTAACATCTTATAATTAAGACATTTTCCCCTAGACGGGTACCCTTCTTACGCGC
>UXGD01000850.1:0-44897 GCA_900474315.1 Torymus auratus
CACAAAACTGGCAAAAATTTTTTTTAGGAGCACACCTATAGTACACGTTTTTTCTTAATTTGTGTACCTCATATTATATGAGATCACAGTTGAACAAGCGAAAACGGGTTTGTGACATCGTTTTCTTATGGGAATTTAACATGGGAAAAATGGACGAAAAGTGGTCACAGATGATCAACCAATGGCAAGCTATTAAAGATGACAACAAATATTTCACAAAAAAGCGATTGAAGTAGAAGAACAGACCTTTAATTTGATATGTGAATCGTTAAAATCGGTCAATTTGGCGCAAAGTTACATACATTTGAAAATCGCTAATTTGTTTTCGCTTGTTCAACTGTGATCTTATATAATATGAGGTACACATATTAAGAAAAAATGTGTACCAAAGGTGTGCTTCTAAAAAAAAATTTTGGCAGGTTTTTTGACAATAAAAGTGTGATAGTTTGGCGGATTTACTCATATACACACGCATGTGCGCACGTATATATACATATTCGTACACACTCGCACGGCGTGTAAATATGAAGATTTTTACTTTATCCTTTTTTTAACGATCGAACGCGCGAAAAAAAGCGACGGGGGTTAGCGAGCGCATGTATACGTGCATATATATATATATAGATTGGACGGTGGGAGGAGGAGCAGGGGAACTTCATTAAAAACTAAAACAAAAACGCGCGGCCCGGCACAATTGTCGCGAATCACAACAATGCAAATGAAGTGAAAAAACAAGCTGGGGGAATAGTAAAAAAATAATTTCCCCTCCTCTCCCCCCATACCCCTTTCCTTTACCAGCGCGGCCAATCTAAACAAACGCATTTTTAATCGACGCATTAAATACACAGAGGCCGCAGCGCCGCACGCGAAAAGTCTATATATCGGTTCGAACATTTTTTATGATTAATCAAATACGGAATATTTTAGCGCTCCGGTCATCCGCGCATTCTGCAATTGCCAATGCACGCGCCCTGTGTACGCGAGCCCTGCGCGCTGCGTATACACAAACGCGCGTGTATATGTATCTTCGGTGTATTTTTTAATTTTATACTCAATAAATAAAATGCGAAATATTTTACGAAGGCCGTTATTTACATTTGCATTTTGTACATTTTAAACATGTATAGTTTATTATACGCTGACCGTATATACGCGAGACCGTGCGAGTATACCTATACATCGCTCTTGACAATGCACTTTTGTAAAATAAATTAAAATATACACCTCATACCACGCGGAGAATATACATAAATATACACATGTGTGGGTGTGGACCTATCCCCACCCTACCGTCGCCGGAGTAATTTTTATTCATTCCCTTCAAATATTGCGCGACATTACGGCTTGGAAATCCTGCACGCGTGCTCGTGCTGTGGAGAGTCGCCGGACAAAATGTTAATCGGCCCGGGCAGCCGCACGCACGTTGTATGAAAGAAGAACGAACGCCGGCGTTCATTCATTATCTTTCGCGCGTAGAAAGTGAAAGGCGCGGATGGTCTGCGTGTAGGTATGTAGATATAATAGTGTATAGGGCGCATGTATTTTGGCGAAAGGGGGGATCGGTTGTTGTTCAACTTGTACAGGGTCTCGCTCGCTTTAATAAGGAGCCACCTATAGTCTCTATCTCTCTCTATCTCTTGCGTTATGTTGCCTCGATACATCCGTGAGATGAGATGTTGTAATATTAATACGGCTCGTGAAATATTCCGCGCCGTCTTGCCATTCATCTCTCTCCGTTATGCGCCTGTATAGAGAGTCTTCGTAGACTAGCTAGTCTCCGCTACATGGCTGCGTGTGTATATATGTGTACGAGGGGGCGAGTTATCTCGCTCCCACCCCCTGTGAAAGGGGCACACGAGAGAGTTTGCCTATCCAAGCGTCTAACCCACATATTTTACAGCGGCGGTGTACGTTCGAAAAGTCGTCGCGCGTTATATACCTATATATATATGTGTGGGCGGCTGTTTATTAGCTCCCTAGACCCTATACAGTTCCGCGACATGTTGGGATGAGTTGTTATTTTTATACATTACAGGCTGCTTTTAGCGAGCGGGGCCGCACATATCGCGGCTCTATTATTGTCCGAGAAAAGTAGAA
Source organism: Torymus auratus (assembly GCA_900474315.1). Taxonomy (NCBI): domain Eukaryota; kingdom Metazoa; phylum Arthropoda; class Insecta; order Hymenoptera; family Torymidae; genus Torymus; species Torymus auratus. The sequence goes on from UXGD01000850.1 coordinate 2,098, forward strand.
AAATAAACGCCTCGGTGAGCGGAAGAGACTATAGGCGGCGATTAGGCGCGTGTTAAAAATAGAAGAGCATCATATGATGTAATGCGAAATATGACAATAAGCTTGCGGGTTTCCAAAGAGCGCGGACGGTTTGAATTAAAATTATAGCGCTATTATATGGGCAGTTAATAAATAGGCCGCAATGAGGGATTATGTGCCGTGGATCGATAACTTGCGCTTGGAGAGATACATTTTATTTTATTTTTATTTGTGCGGGGTGATTATTTTTCGTTTTAAACGTGATATGTACGCGATGAAATACACGTATAAAGAGTTGAGCCGCGACCTGTGTAAGATATCAAAAAGTCTGGTGTTTCCATAAGTCGATCGATAAAACACATATAGCCGTTAGCTTATTTTTAGTATTTTATAGATTAGACAATAAACATATAATTTATTTAATGGATAGGAATAGAAGCGAAGAAGTATATAGGAGTGGAAATAGAAATAACCTGTGCACAAAGGGTCTACTCGCTATTATATGTAAAATAATTTGATGACACGCAATACTAGAAGTCATATATTATAGAACGATTGTGCAAACAGCACATAGCAGTGTAGTATTATTGTTTTGAATACAAGGTATATTAGTGCTCGTGGCCGATTGTTCAGGCGTGACAATAGTTGTCGACACACCCAGGCTATATATATATATACACACACGTATATGCGATCGATTAATAAAATCAATTATCCTTGAGTGCAGTTTATCGATCTAATTAAAGACACTTGTAAGTCGTCGTACACGCGCTTCTATTTCTAATGTTGAAACCTTGATAAAAATTCATTCGAAATTAAAGTTTATTTGTCATTTGCGCGCGCGCACGCGCCCGGCTTATTCCACTATTTGCGAGTCGCAGCAGCAGCAGCAGCGTACATAACATGCATTTTAAAAGTACAGTTCACGTTTGTGTTCTTTATAACGTTTTGATGTAACGGTTCATAAACTTTCTCCCGAAACGTGACTTACATTTTCACATATTTTTCTCTGCGCGCTGTATACATTTGATTGATCGCCGCGTGCACAAATATATATATATATTTTTCCCGCGTTAATGTTGCGTTTTTTTCCGCATTGTTATTGAGCTATATTTAATTTATTATCAATCAGCCCGGTGAATTATAAGCTTTATTTTCCATCGAGCGTAGATAAAACACTCCTGCGGAGGTACACTATAAATAATACTTATACAGCGAGGGAGTAGTGCGCTTTACAATTTCCATCGATGTAAAGAATTAATGATTGTGGAATTATCAGCGGCTATTATTAACGTTCGCGGTATTACAAAATACGTTTTAAAATCTTGGGGAGCCTGTTTTAACCATGTTTTTCAATACGAGAGCGAGAAAGATAGCCATTATCTGTTAAAAGCTGTGTAACCAGATGCACGCGTGTTTTTTTATTATTAATGTATAATATATACACATATACGGCGCGTGTATGTATGCGAAGTGAATGACTAACCGACGAACAAGACCCGGTAAAATATTTTATCAAACTGTCAGTGAGAGTTATAAGCGCGAGTAATAATTGATGTAGCAATAATAATACCGCAGTCTAGCAGAACTTTGATTAACCTCCTTCCCCTCTCTATTTCTTACGCTCCCTCTTCATTCCACGCGTATAAAAAGGGTGTGTGTATATATAAGGCTCGCGCGTTTTACGAACGCTGGTTACCGAATGAAAAACATTTCTGGGACGTCGGCGAAAAAATTGGACTGTCAAAAGTTTTCTCTATCTCCGACGAGGGGAGAGAGAGAAAGAGAGAGAAAAAGGCATTAATACCGGTCTTAAATTTACCGGCTTGCGACAGGCATTACTTTACTTTTTCAATTGTCAGGGAAATAAATAAATATTCATAATTCAACGCGGTCGCAAAGTTTGTTCGAAGAACGCATATATACCGCCGCACTGGAGAACGATCAAAAAAGGAACGAAGAAGAGGAAAGCAGAAAGAGCGAGAGAGAGAGAGAGAGAGAAAGTAGTAGCAGCGGTAGCGGAGAACCGGGGATATAGGGGCGGCAGGGGTAGATGAAAAACTTTTTCATCCCGTTCATTTTTCTCGGGGCGCCCCCGCTGCCGCGGCCATATTCTTCGCGGATGCAAATTGCAGCGCGCGCTTACGTATATATACTTTCCTTCGTTTCGGGCTCGCTCGCTCGCGAAGGTCGCGGGCGATATTTCATTCGATATTGCAGCGCTCGCGAGCGCGCCGGCATTATTTCTCTATTTCGGTGCACCCGCGCTCTGGAAAATAAATTGTTTAATTTATATTAAAAATAAATAGCGAGCGCGAGGAAGCGGCGGGCGTCGAGGCCACGTTCTCGTCCCCCTCCTCTCTCTCTCTCTCTCTCGACGGCGCAGAAATATTACTTTTAATATTAGCATTTCCAACGCGGCTGCTGCTGCTGCTGCGTGCCAGTTCCAGGGGGTGTGAAAGTCGTACCTTTACTACCAGCATATATACTACGCTCACATACATGTGCACACGTGTACGAAGTACGGGCGAGTATTGAATAATTGATTCTAATTAAAAAATGGTCTTTGATTTATGCGTGAGAGAGAGAGAGAGCTCTGGAAAATCGTTTGGTCGGCTCCCAACACGGCCGTATTTCGACTATCTATCATTGCTGAGCGTCGGAACGGAAAATAAACATTTTAATCGCGACGGCGTTGCTGGTCTGTATGTGTGGTTTTGCACTGTCAAAGGAATACAATACACTAAATTGGTACGAGGCATAGCCGCAGGATTGTTGTAGGTAGGTGCGATCTCGTGTAATTGTAGTCGGAGTAGATGCTGGGAGAGTCGGTATCAAGGGTTTGTCATTGGCGAACAGTTTTTGTGTATCAAGCAAGGATCAGTATGGTTTTTTACATTCCTTGATTTACATGTTAAATATGCTAATGAAGACTTTTACACGTGTTGCCATGCGATCGCCATAAAATTTCATTTTAATTTAATGTGAAAAACAGACGATGATGTGCGTATTCACACGTTCGTAGTCGAGTATCAACTGTTGATCTCCATAACCTTGTCTCAAAATTTGGATTTAGTAACTTTCAAGATCTTGTCTCGTCGTGGAATCACGATGTAAAATCGTTAAACAATAGACCTCAGTTGAAATGCGCGCTACTGAATTATACCTGTTAGGTAAAGGAATATGTTAAAATAGAATTTTTTAATTTCCACTATATAATACTCATATAACTAATTTACTTTATTATTATATCGCAACGATTTAACCGTAATATTTTATAACTATATAGGTATTATTATACGACACTGTTATCTTAATTTTCACTTTCGAAATTTATAAAAGTCTTATTATATCATTTATAACATTGTATATTCATGCAATGTGCGCCCACCGCGTAGGGCCCCGTTAATTAATAAATAATTCCAATTCGCTCCACTATTAAGCGAGATTTCCAATTTGAGGAAACAAGCATATATTACACCGAGAAATACTAATTTATTCACTCCTGCGCCGCGAGTCGGGAGATATATCTTGTGTGTGCAGTGCGAGCGCTCGTACTCGTGCTATTACATAAAGCTAGAAAACTTTTTTAACAAACCGCTGACAATGTAGATGTTTTTTTAATACAAAAGAATTTTTTCTATATGCATGATATCGTTAATTTACATTGAATAGAACTAAAAGTCATAATATCACGCAGACATGAACGTGTGGCGTGGTTCGCAAGTCGATAGAATATTATTGTGATCTGATTCCGCGACTCTTCTTCGTTTTGAAGCAGTTTTGAACTTCGAACGCAATATAAATACCAGAATCTCGCTCTCATTGATAAATATTAATTTTGAAAATTTTCGTAACAAATATGAATATCACTGTTTGCATATGTGTTTTACTTTTTTTTCATATAAATTCCGCGACGCGGATATATGGCAATAACTGCTTTTTAAAAGCACCAGGGACTTTGGAAAGGTTTCATGCAAATAATTCGCTTATAAAAATGTACGTGCGCACTTCTGTATATTTACCGAGAATTTGCATTGCCCGCGTCTGACTAGGGAGAGCGTGCCGTCGAAACGCTGCCATGTAATAATATATATCCAATCCTATCCTATCTATCCTCCCCCTCCCTCTCTTTCGCTCTCTCGGGTACGCGAACGCTGACTTTATGTTTATCAGTTTCAGGTGAATTAATTAGATAATCAACTCGTCGCGTATTAACAGCGAATTGTCATGCACGCTTCATTTTCCCGAGAAATCGCCCGGTTTATTATTGCATTGTGTTACTTTCACGATGAGTCGTTATGCATTATTCAGGGGATACATTGTAAAATCATGCGATGGAACGTACATACATGCATGCATATAGCGCACGATAAGACATTGTAGAAATGAAAAACGCACATGCATAACTCATAATTCCATCAGACACGAAAACAGTTTAAGATCCGCGCAAATGTCAGGGCATTGTTTGCCGAAGGCTCATAAATACCGCATAAAGAATCGACGTTGTTGTTAATTTAAAGGTTTTTCCACCTGTATATATGTACGTCTTTGTAAGGCTCACAGACGAAACAACACTCCAGCGCTATTTCATTAAAATAATAATTGCTTACATTTGGCTCGGATTAAACTTTATCTTCAACTATGCACGCGGGAACATCGATCATTTTATCGTGGATTTAAAAAAAGATTTTCTGCGCTAAACTGATTTGTTGGGCGGCACTCGAAATAGTGCAGTACTGCTTAAAATCCTCGACTGTCGCGATTTGTTCCTCCGAATATTGCATGATTCGTGTTCGTCCGCCTGCACCGTTAAACATTAACCGTGTCAACGTGCAAGATATTACTATTTGGCTTTGCAAAGTTATTCTATTTTATGTATAACGACTAAGAAATTATTAATAGTCCATTACATTACCGCATCAGCTTCACCCACCCTCAATAATTGATACACACCTGGCGACCCGAACCTCGGAGAAAAATCATTATTTCCGTTCGAAACATGTCTCTCTTTCTCTCTCTACTCAGAATCTGACTTATGCATCCCTCAATTACGGCGACAATTATCAAATAGTTATTCTTCTTTCTTCTTTTCCTAATTCGAAAAATAAACCGATGACTCGCAAAAATTAATTGACAAAGGAAAATTCGATAGTGGGCGTATATAATAGTGTCACCTCGTTCTAAAAGGATCCTCGCGACTTTAATTAGGATAATAAAAGCGTTACGGAAATTCGCGATTCTGACGAAAATTGGTCGAAATAAAAAAGCTTTTAAAATAAAATGTTGATGGGCTATTTAATATTTCAAGACCGGCGGCTGCTGCGCGCGACAGTGAGAGAGAGAGAGATAGGACATCGAGGCGGCACGGCGACGAGGACGCGCGTAAAAGAGAAAGTTTTTCATGACGCTACCACACCCGCGTATATATATACGAGGAAAAATATACAAACTATTGAATGGTTTCGCCGGCCGGCGGTCGTCGCCTCCCCTCCTCTCTATATCTCGGAGAGAGCCCGGAGCCCCTTTTCGCGACGATCCTTCTCTTCCCCTATGTATTTGTCGGATGCATTATTAATATGCCTCTGCGCGCGGGCGCGTCCAAAGCTGCATACACATACACACACATACGTGTGCTCTCGCATATAGCGCGCTATATACGCGCTCGAAAAGCAAAGAGTTTTCATTGTGCTCATAAAAAATCAAACGGTCGTTTGGCAAAAAGGGCCAAATGGTCGCGGGGGCACACACACACACATACACTTGCGAGTACGGGTATATACGCTGGCGCTCGTTTGACGAATCGTCCAATCAAAAGTTTTCCACCAGTTGGATAGCCTCGTCATGGCTCCCGGCGCTGTCTCCTTTGTGTCGCCGATACTCGCTAGCTTTCTCTCTCTCTCTCTCTGTACTGCCGTCGTGCTTCCTATATTTTATTGGATTTCATTCGAATACAAATTGTCTCGCTGCGCGGCCGCGCGCACAATTGCGCGAGTTGCCGCGCTACTGCCGCAACTCCCTCTCCACGTGTATATATATATATACCTATAGACCCGTCGTGCGCCCAAAAGGAAGGCGGCTGAAAAACAAAAACAACGGGGCCGAACAACCATATATTCATCGTATATAGACGTACATATATACGGGCGGGGTGGCCTGCGACAAAGCCACACGAGTGCAGCAGCGTAGTATCTCTGTATTTCTCTCTCTCTCTGTATGTTCGGGGGTGCGCGACGCGAGGTAAAGGCATTAGTTATAAATAACGAATGCGAATGTTTTCAGCGAGACATGAGACGGAGCGCCGAGATAAAAACCTGACGCGGTTATTTTCGCGAGCGAGCATCAGCGCCGCGCGCTATACCAATCAGTTCAAATAAAAGTGCGGCGCGCACTCGCAGCCGCGCGCGGCCGTTGTGCTGCATTCGCGCGAACGTTTTCCCAAAAATTGCTCGCCAGTATGTGTGTCATTATTGGCATCTTTTATTTTATATACAGAGCCTCGGCCACACAAAAACAGGCACGGCGGGGCGTGCGTTCCATTTGACAAGGCCCGCCCTATCGCCTCGTTCAAACGCAACTTTAGCCATTTCTATAAATAGCCACTTACGTCGATTGAAAACGATCGCGGTCTCCGATTAATAATAATGCCATCCCCTCCCCTAGCCAACGGCCACAGTATGTGTTGATAAAAATTTCAAAGTCCGATCAATTATGCATGAAAGTATATAAGCGCGCGAGCGAGCGAGCTCGGAAAGGGTGGCACACGTAGCGGCTATGTATAGAGCGCGCTATACAACTAAATGACATTCGCGGAAAATCAAGCTCTTTTCTTTTATTTCTTTTTCTTTTATTTACAACGAAGCGGATGTAGAGTGCGTGGGCGCGATCCAAGGGTCGTCATCGTCGACGTCATCATCGTATGGCGAGCAACGGAGCGGCTGCCGCTACTGCTGCATAACTTATGGGGGGATATCGCGCGGACTGGACTCGTTAGCCAGGTGTTGCTGCTGCTATAAAGCCGTGGACGTGGAGGGGAGAGAGAGAAGAGGCGCCTCTACAAAGTCTTTTGTTGAGAACACAACATCGTTAGGTTCACTTATGCGCGCGCGGGGTGATTGCATTGCAGTAAGCTCGTAGAGCGTCTTTGGCTTCGATTAATTCCCTGTAACGGCGTGTGTTCCTTGTGGTTTGTCAATATCTCCCGCGGTTCTTGCGATTCTTTTTCTTTCTTTCTTTTTTTTTTCTTTTAATTATGCGCTTAGAGAGCGATATAGGTGCGGGGTATGGGAAGACGGTGCGCTATTGGCTGCTAATAATAAAGTGGGAATTAAATGTATAGGCAACAGCTGCGTAATGTGACTACAATAATTGCGCATGAAACACGAACATTGATTTTCGAGGAAATGTTATGAAAATAGAATATAATGTTCATAATATTCCTTGGTCTACGAATTAGTATTCTTCAGTTTTAAAAGTATATTAAAAAAAAAAAAAATCAAAATTTTATACGTTACATGAAAAATATATCAATTCGCCGAACATAAATAGTATTCATTAAAAACAAAAAAAACGTAAAGAAAATTTCCGTTCTTCTATATTTCTTCTAATAAATAATTCTTCCTTCCCGCATTTAAACATTTATTAAGCATCTGTACACGATTGCTAAAAAACAAAAGCACTACAAAAGATTCCTACGTCAGCGAACGCGAGCGTGCGTTACTTTCCACCCACCTAATTACCCTCATTAACATAACGCTTTTAATAAACCATTTCCAACTTCTGTCGCTCGATTAAAAACTCATTAGTATATAATCTCCACCCAGCCGCGACCCTGCGCCCCCCTCCCACACCAACGAAATATTATGTACATATTTATACCCCGTCGATTCAGCAAGCCACGGGAACACCGATATAGAAGGAAATAAAAAAAAGGCGCCGCCGCGGCTCCTCTCGCATATACAACAACAGCGCTCGTATACGCGATAAGGAACTAAAAAGGGGGAAGCACCGTGCAGCTGAATTCCGTGCAGCGTATCGAGTCGCGCCGTTTTAGAGAAATACAACTCGCGATTAGCATAACGTGACTCCCCCTCCCTCTCTTCCCGGCGTGTCCGCTGCCAGTGCGATCTGCAGATAGCATTAATTGTTGCCTTGTGGACGTTGATTGTCTACTAATAGGCCTCTTCCGCGCGGCGGATCGGATTCCCGGCAGTCGCTGCCTTCTTCTTCTTCGCTCTCCCGCGCGCTAAATATATTGTCTCGCGTCCGGTTTCGCTTATGTGTGTGTATATACGCGTGCTTTTTCTTTTTGCATAGCGACAGCGGCGATCCCATTGTTACGCACGCGCGTCCGGCATTTTTCTCCGAAATTTTATATAATAATGTAATAAAACAAGCTCCGCGAGCACTTTTCATTAACGCTGATTATTTATTATTTACAGTCGGCCAGAGTCGACGCGGGGCGAGCTGCCCAGCGCGCGTTTTTTGAACGGCAAGGCGAAAGCACGCGCAAATGGTAAAAAATATTCATTTTCCCTCCCGTACTTCCAGCAGTGCTGCAGCAGCCGCTGTATATAACTGTATGGTGACGTGAAATTGAATAAAGTTAAAATAATATATTGTTTACGAAAGCAAAAATGAGTGGCTCGATGCTAAATTACGACAATGTTTACGTTTTCAAAGAATTATTAATTTTTAACAAGTAATTCGTGGATTACTCTTTTTTTTCAACCCCGGTTAGAGTTATTTTGATACACACACGCACACTGTGCAGACTTCTACGTATAAGGTGTATGCTTGCAGCGAATTTCGAGAGCGAATTAAGCGAATTTTTAGAAAATTACTCGACTATCGAGAATAAAACGTACACAATATTATAATTGTATTATAATCCTACACAGAAACGATCAGAATTATGTATAAACGTTACTGTAAAATCTGATTCAAAGGCAGATAAAATAATCGCGTGATCGTATAAAAAAGCTCTTAAAACATTTTTAGTATAAGTTAAAAATTCTGCGAAATTTCCTATTATTTACCCGCCCGTCGTTTGATCTCGACGCCTCAGAGGAGCTATTATTTCACGTAAATTATAAACAGTTCCCGGTAAATTTGCAAGAATATCATCCCGATTTCCAGAATCGCCGCAACAATCGTTCCCTTTCAATGCCCGCGTAAACCAAATGTAAAAATGGACATACCTCTCGCATCTTTCCCCCCGAAGAAATTCTCCAAAAATCCTTACTCACATATCTCTCGGCGGCCTATAACGTCCCTTCCCCATCAGTTTAGCTATAGTATCAAAATCGCTAAACGAGGCGTTATGTCGATGGACCGCGGCGACGGATGACGCGGGGGGTGCATGGCGGGAAGGGTTTCGCACCGACCACCGCTTCCCTGTCCAATATATCCTGCGCGCGCGCGCGATATCCCCGAGACGGAGTAATTGGCGGGGCCAGCGCGGCGACACCTATTAAAATCGGAATATACAGCGAGTAATGGCCGCGAAGCTATTAGCCGTGGTGGTGGTGGTGGTGCTGCTGTATAAGCCGTGGCCCCGGGGGCCCTCCGCGAAAATTGCGCCGCCGCAGCAGCGACAGCTCTCTCTATACCCAGCCGATGGACGTGTGTCTGTGTATATGCGTGCGGGTGTGTATAAATAATCGGATGTGGGATATCGGTTGAGCGGATCTTTCCGGGCGCTCAGCCGATGATTTTCATTCTTTCGCATATTTCCGCCAGCAGCCGCTCTGCATGTGTCTGTATATATATTGTTATCGCGTTGGTGCGATCGCGATAGGAGAGAGAGGCCTTCGCGGTTTCTCGAGGCTCCCGTAATCCCGTTCCCATCGGCGGCGCCTCGCTTTGGAATATTATTTAAGCGCTTCCTGGCATATAAATACTCCGCCGCTGCCGCGATGATAATTAAAGTGTCCTCCTCCTCCTCCCGCACACCTCCATCTATCTCTCGCGCGTTCGTCTTGTTCTTGGGTATATGCCTTATATATCGGCTCGAGCGATCTCGCCTTTCGGCTCTCTTCTTTGAATACGTATATATAGGCCGGTGTTTACGCACGGTCTAGTGACTTTGAGCAGTGGCAGCAACAGTTTAGCGATCGTGGTACACTATATCCGCTAACGTTTTTTTTCTCTCCTCTTCTCTTTTTTGTTTTGATTAATTTTACAGACACGTGGAAATTGGTCCACATCGATTTTTGTGATAATCTTTCACATACTACTATTGACCTGTTGTGTCGTATACACGTGGGAATCATTAATCACTATGTCATTATCCTTGATTATCCTCATGCCGATGAACTTATGGTCATTACGATACAAATACAGAGAGAGAGAGCTGTGAAAAATTTCGAGGACTTTGCGCGACTCAACGTATTAATGATATAATCATGATAATTATTATAATATATAACAGTTAATTCTTTCGTGTAATATGCACGACCTTGTTAATCATTAAAACGCTTAGTTCTCTCAAATTGAGCGCTATGCGAAATTTATAATTAAATTATATAACAGTATCCGCCTATACTCCCGTATACCCAATCCCTCCGCTAACTACGAAAATTCATTATAAATTTATATTGGAAAGTTAAAAGGCCATGTAATATATACATATATAGCAAAATAAAAGGGCCGCCCTCTAACTCAACCTCAACTCCCTCTATCTCAAAGTTGAAGTTTATCATTAGAGCCTGTATCTCTGCTCCCTTTCCGTACCTTCCTGGCCCCCCGGAGTCGTCGTCGCCGCCATAAGATAAAGTTTAATTAAGGATTTTTTTTTCTATACGGTCCCGGGTAGGGGATAAAATTCGCGCAAAGTAGGATTAAATCAATTAAGTTAGCATCAAGTTTGGCAATGCACAACGTCGGAATATCGCGTTATGCGCGCTCGCCCTCGCCCCGCCGTTCTATTCGATTACAGCGTTTTCTGCTCGTGTTCTCTCGCTCGCTGGCGTCCTCCTATCTCTCTCTCTCCCTCTCTCTATCCATTTAACAAGATATCTCATTTATTCGCGCGCCTCGAATATCAATACAATACCGAAAAGAGATTAATTGCGAGCCGGCCACGTTCCATTAAATTACAATAACATGCGAGTCTCACACATACTCTCTCTCTCTCCCTCTCTCCCTCTCGCCGCTCGTTCGCGCATGCATATATGGAATAATGCAGGCGTGTGCATGTGTGCGGGCGTGCACGCGTGCGAGCGTTGGGATGAGAGAGGCAGGCAGGCAGGCAGGCAGGCGCCAGTGAAATTTGTTTAAATAGCATCATTTCCCCGCGACCACATCGTTAAGCCCCGAGCTACTTCTTCGCGCGAGCGCGCGCAGTGATATACAAATTTCGTTACTGTCTACGAAAACATTTGCGCTCTTCGTTATATGAATTATAAAGTGCGCGAGCGCGCGTGCGTACATTGTTGTATTAATTTTTACTCGCTTAATGAGGTGCGCCGTCCGCGTTCTGTAACGCGCTCTTTTAAATAAATTATCCATTGCTTTTTTCCTCGCACCCACGTATAGCATACATATATGACCCTTTATATATTATGTTCCCTCAAAAAAATCACACATAAATGATGTATACATCGTATCATACATCGCACGCGGCAGGTGTAAAAATTCATCTCTTTTCTTGTCCCCTACATACGTAGATAATACCTTAAGTCTCGGTGAGTGCGAGAGTCAGGGGAAATAATCGGCAAATCGGAATATATATCGCGCGCTTGCGGCGCTTGAAAAAGAAAGTGGAGCATGATTGATTGGGGCGGCTCGCGTCGGCCGATACTATACACAGCCAGCGGGTACTAGACTGCCGCTGCTTTTAGGGTGGCCAGAAACGAGAGAGGGAGAGAGACGAGGGTAGGTATGCTCGCGGCGATGCGCGTTGCTGCCGCGTGCATCGGCCAGGGCCGTAAACTCGCCTAAATACGAGCGACGATCAAGTGGCAACGCGAGATATCTCTATATATATATAGCTGCTGCTGCTGTGGCCGCGTATATATGCACGCGCCTGTGCGTGAATGTGTGTGTGCGTGTGTATGTATATGTATGCGTGGTAGGAACACGCAACGAGAGACGTCTCTCTTTCTCTCTCTGTCTCGCTATCATGGCTGAGGTGGGAGTTTCCGATCGATTTCTGTGGTCCACCGGTCGGCGGCCACGGCACATAGATGTATATATATATATATGTATGTATATACGTGGCGGTGGCGGCGGCAGATAGAGAGAGCGAGAGGAAGAGAACGAGGGTGGTAGAGGCGTGGAGGTGGAGGAGGAGGAGGCTCAGGAATGGATCGCTGAATTTCTCGAATAATTAAGTTAGAGCTCGGTGAGGCTAGGGGTGGCCGCTTACCTACCAACGCGCCCTCATACATTATGTACCGGGTGGTACATACGTGCGGCGGCGGAGGCGATGCAGTCCAAGCCTGCTGGCAGCGTCGGAGTGGCCTTCCCGACCCAACCCCTTCCACCCTCCAAGCCCGAAACGCGCGAGCTAGCGTTCAGTAGCGCGCGCGCGTTCTCTCGTGTGCTGCTGCCGCTGCTGCTGCTGCTGCACTCGGTGGCATTGGATATATACTTAATGAAGCGTAAATAATTGAGTAATGTGCTCCGGGCCGTTCGATCGCGGCATTCGTATTGGTCAGAATTAATCTATTCCGACGCATTAGCGAGAGAGAGTGAGAGAGAGTGCTAGCTCTCTTCCTTTACTCTCCTCTCCCTCATCTCTCTATCTCTATACACACCTATAGCCCTTGGAGTCGCACACACTCTCTCACGCTCTCTGCACGATGCGTGCGAGACGCACGCAGGCGCATCCTGATGCACATAAGTGTCCAGCAGTCTCTCTTGCTCTCCCTCGATAATGAGCTTACCTCGTCGCGTCCGTTCCCCGCCTTTGACGCGACGAAACCTCGTCAAGCGTCGTCGTACGCACACCTATAGATATATACGTATACACGCGACCATGTATATATAGTGCCGGCGCTAAAAAGCATCGACAGACACGCGGTAAGACAGAGAGAAGGAAAAGAAGAAGTGTACAAGGGAGAGAGAGGGCCACTAGTAGGAGCAGTAGCAGCAGCAGCCAAAAGAGCCGAGGGGCAGACTCACGCGCGCTCTCGTATCATGCGCGTGTGCGGCAAAGAGCCGTAGGAAATTCCCCCAGACAATAACTAAGTGGCTTTCTCAGACAGCCCGGCGCTCGCTCGGCTTGCTCCCACTCTCACTCTTTGCTCTCTCTCTCGCTCTCGCTCTCTCTTTGAGCATTGATCGCGGGAGACATGTTGCCCGCCCACGTGTATATATATACATGTATACACATACCTATACGTATATACATATACGTTATACGTACGCGCGACACGCACGCGAGCGCCTCGCGACATTAACCTTTCGAGAGCCAAGCTCACTCTCTGTCTCTCTCTCGTCTCTATATTTTTCTATTCTTTCGCGGGGCTCTTTTCGCGGCAGCGGCTGTCGCGCTTGGCGCGCCCCTCTTCCTCCGGCCGAGCGATTACGGACAGTTTCACACTTCCGACAACAGCAAGCGCTCGTGTGAGTGTGCTCAGCTGTGCGGCAAAAGCAGCAGTGTATAGCAGTCGATTTAACGCGCGAGGGTGAGGGACGAGTGCAGTAGTCATCGCGTGATGTGTCACTTCTCTTTTTTCTTCCCTCTTTCTCTCTCGCTCTCTGTCTTGAAGAGATGTTTCCTCGTGTGCTTTTGTGCTCTTCGAAGATGAATCTTTGTATTATAGAGACGCGAGGCGAATAAAATGCACTTGAGCATGCGTGTCGATTCTGTCACGCACGAAAGTATGTGCGACGGGATACATCGACGATATTTGCATCTACAGTTGTGGTCCTCGTGTACCATTGTTTCTCCTTTTTTTTTCTTCTTCTCTACAATAAAATCTCGATATTTTATAAGTTCCTCGTCTGCTTATGTTGCCCCTAACGTGGCTCTCAGTCATACACGCGCGGCGGAACACACGAGACCCGTGCGAAATCCACAATGTAACTTTCGCTCGGGGCCTTCTCTCTTCATGTATATATACTGTATACATACACACACACAGACACAGATACGATGGGCGCCTGTCCCGCATATATTTATTACGCTAATGTTATGCCGAGCATTAAAACATACGCGGCGGCGCTTGATAAACGACGCTCGCTCATATTATTATTACAGTAATATCTTTTACTATAATTGCAATAAATATGCCGGTGGAGAGTATAACTATATAACCCCCTCTAGCATCTCTCTTTCTCTCTTTCTCTCTCGCCTCCTCCGAAGATGTATATATAACCGCTTAATGATGGGAAGAGAATTCAGCATGTGCAGGTGCATGCGTGTGCTCGTGCGCGTAACTTATATGTTATATCTTTATGGGCGAGTGTGTGTGTGTGTTTAACACGCGCGCACAAGGCCACGGCGAGGAGAGCTATATAACACAGACCTCATGTGTTGTCGCCGGCGATAAGCCATGTGGGATTATTCCAGCCGTGGGGTATTTTCACATTTAACCGGTCGCCTGTGTTGTAATAATGGACAAATCCGGGCAAAAATTTTTCATTATAAGGTGACATGATGACATCAACTATGTGTATATGTACGTATTTTTAATATATATAGGGGAGAGTTGTACATTTATGACCATCGCTTAAAAGTGACCACGACACTTTTTTCGCGTTTCACGATATGTGACGGCATCGGACAACAGATGTGAAAATATCAATTAACTAAACATACTTTGCGCCCCGCATTTTATGGCATTATCACAAAGTTACATTAAAATTTAGTATTGCTACAGCAATCACAGTCGTTAAAGTTATTTTTGCCTTCTAGGGTAAGCGTGCCAGTGACGATAAGTTTCAGTTACTTGACTTTTGAAAGCATGCAAAAATACAGTAACTACTGAGGGTATAGTAACTGACCCACTAACACTACTTCTTCTTTAAACATTCACACGAAGAAATATCATGTAGTAATAATCATTATATTTTTTTTTATTTTAGTAAACGTGAAACAGTGGAACAGACTCATTTTATTATAGCAATTATATTATTATTATTTTGTTCATGCAGGAATAAATCAATGTGTCTCACAGAGTTGATGAAATGAAATAATGTCTTTTTTCCTCAGTATTGGCTACTTATTCCAATAGTGCCCAGGAGTGACCGGATTTTTGTCTAACTTTAGTAAGGTGAATTGACATTTAACTATAATTACTGTGTATATCAATTGTATACTGTAAATAACGTAATTTTATCATTTTTAATTTTTCGATAAAAAAATAATAAAAAAAAACGTTGTAATGGTTAATATGGATGGTTTATTACTGTGAATTAAGGATTATTACCACTCAAATTCCTTGAAAAGTTAAGGGGCCAGAACACTTTTTCAAAATCATGAAAAACCAACTTTTTTATTACTCTTTCAACTAACTTATTATCATTATTATAATTCAAAAAAACTAATCCACTTCTTTTTATAAGTCAACGGGCTTCAGCCCCAATAAAGGAAAACAGTTTTATATCATTAAAAAGATTGATTAGGAAATATTAGTTTCAATGATTTCATATTTCAACATTTATACGGTCAAATCTAGTCATGATTAAAATGATATGATCATGAACAAATTTATTGTATCTAACGATGAGCACCGTGATTTAACGAGTCTCATATTTGGCCTCCTATTGCCCAGGACCTGCAGTATTAGGTATGTCCGTACACTAAAAGAATTCTCCAGTATGCCTGACATAACGTGCCATAGACTTCTGTTTCCACTTGGTCTATACTGGAATTTGCAGCAACTTGAATCAATCAATTTGTATAAAATGTATAAAAAAAATTTATATGGGGGCTATTTCAATTTTGACCCATACGCTTATGGTCGAAAATGCACTTGACTTGGACTTGACTGCCTCAACGAAATTCTATTTCGTTTGCACAAGACCTATAGTATTTATATATATACATAAACGTATATAATTACTCAAATTCGATTCCGCGAATTGCGCGTTCGGCGAACACTCGATTTCGATAAATCACTTCGAATGCTGGAGCTCTGCAATCGATAAATAAATACAAATACGAAATCCACGCCGCGCTTAATTAAAAACAATTTATTGAATTAGTTATTATTAATAATGCATTTGAAAAACAAGGCAAAAAAACGAGGCTCACCCCCAATATATTTAATAATACCATTCTCCATGTCCCGTGCATAAGTAAGGAAAAAAAAACAGGATACTCGAATAGTCATTACCTAAGAATATGAAAGTACTTGGAGAAAGTATCGAATAATTCTCGCCCATGCATAAGGCATAATATCTATGTCGGGCGCGACACAAAAAGAACAAAGCTTTCTCTCTCTCTCGGTCTGTCTCTGACACGGACAAACACGTCGGCCCGTTCTCATTGCGTAGAAGAAGCGTCGTCGAATCGAATGATCGAGGTGGCTCGCGTGCGAGAGAGGGTTAATTGTCGCGCGACGACGACGCGCACAAAAAGCGGCGGCGCGTGAGTTGAAATTTCTTCTCGCGCGCTCGAGACGACGACGACAACGACGGCGGCTTGCTGGCTGGCCGGGTGCTACATAAGAAGGAGGTAAAGAAGAAGAAGAAAGAGATGACGACAGAGAGAGAGAGGACGGAAGGGAGAGAGGAGAGCGAGCGAGGGAGGGAAAGAAAGAAAGTTAGCGCGCTCGAAGTATATAGTTAGTCGTCCCACGGCACTTTCTTTGATGCCGGGTACCACTTGGGGGGATGGCAGAGCGCGCGCGAGTTTGGGGCAGACCGGGGGACATCAAAGAGCGAAATACTTGAAGCCGAGATTCCACCCCTACGTGTCATCCCCCGAGCTCTCGCCCCCTCTCTGTCTCTCTCTCTCTCTCTACCCCTCCGCGCGCTATTTCCACTCTACCTCTTCGCAGCGCTCTCTCGCTTCTTCCTCGCACTTCTCTCTCTTTCTTTCACCTTTTCTCCACCGCCTCCTCCCTCACCCTCCTCAACACGGCTCCTTTTTTCTATATTTCTTCTTTTTTCTCCCTTCCTCTCTCTCTCTCACCAACCTCTTCTCCTCGCGCGCGCGGCTCTCGCTTTTTGCACACCCGATGACCTCCGGACGCCGCCGCCGTTGCTTTTGTTCCCTCTCGACCGGAATTCGGCTCACTTTCCGCGTTTTCCGCTCGGCGAAAGAGAGAGAGAGAGAGGGAGAGTGGGAGGAGGGGGAACTTTCCGCTAACTGTCAGAAGGGGAAGAGAGGGAGAGTCGAGAGCGATCGACGAAAATCCACTCTACGGCCGTTTCAAGATTTAACGATCCCTCCCTCCCCCTCTCTCTCTCTGTCTCGTCGTCGGTCGCGCTCTCGCGTGGAATTGCACCTTTATTTCGCACCCCCACTGGCTGCAGCACGCGAATGGCAATCGGCCAATTTTTATATCGTGTCTCTCTCGCCTCTCTTTCGCCTCGTTCTCCTCCACGTCGTCGTCGTCGTTGTCTTTTTCTCCTGTTGTCTCTTTCGCTTTGAAATAATACATTCAAATACTTCGCACGCCCGTGTGCCCTGGTCAGCTATTTCGCTTTCTCTCTGTCTCTCGTTTTCTCTGTCAAAACGATTTTTTTATCGTCGAAAAATAAAAATATGAATAGAGTGTTGTCCGTATCGTTCGCTTAATACAATTTAGAATACGCCTCTCACTTTCTCCCCCGCCCCATCCCGTTCGATTCTGCGTAAAAGTCGAAAAACGTCGCGCGTGGTAATAAAATGTACATGTACAAGTTTCGGAATCGAATTTTTTTCCATTCTCTCTACACCACGTATGTACCTCTGAGTTTGAATAAATATATATACAATACACAAAGTTCATATCGGCCGAAAACAATCCCGGTATTATATAATAACACTTAAAATTTATGATTTTATTAAACTGCTAAAAGTATTGCGGGATAAAAGCGCTGTTATATAAAGCGCTGAATATTTATGTTCAATTAGCGCTGTCTCTACATTTTTATAAAATAAGAGAAAATATTTATACGGCCTATCGCACGGGCTGTTAATCACGCGCGCGTTATTTTTGTTACAAAATAAAAAGTATAAAGAGCGCGCACGCGCGATCTTAATAAGTTTTGACCCGCGGGGTAATTGGAGTAGAGCACACCGGTTGCGATGAGCGAGCTGAAATTTTTAGTTAATTTATAATACTTGAAGGCTCTTTTGAGGCGATTAAATTATTTATTTATTCACCGGCTATATGTAAAGTAATTATTTGATTTCCATTAAGCAGTATCAATTTAATTTACACACTTTAATTGATTTAAATGTTAATACAATACGTCGTTATACTGCAGTATATAACAGCGCGTCGAGCGCGCCGCCGGCTGAGTGGGCGAGAGGCGGGCACGGGCTAGCACGATTACTTATAAAGTTAATTAAAATTTCATATCTCAAAAAGCGTCTCGATTGAAAAGGTTTATATACACACATATGTATATATATGTGTAATATTACGTTTTCAAACAAGTACAGATACTATGGTGGCTTCCCGTACGAGCGCGTATATACACACGCGTTGAATTCCTAGCATTCCGCGGGGTTTAACTGAAAATATTTGCGCGACCATTCGAGTTTATTATCGGATTCTATCTATTTGTTCCCGCTTCCTGTATATTCGTGCTTACAATGAAAGGCTTAATATCAATATGCAAAGGCTCGGTGCGAGCCCGCGTATACTCTCTCTCTCTCTACTCTCTCTCGTATTCGCTCGTTCGCTCGCGTGGGGCCAAGCCCGCGGCAAAACGTTTATCTTGCACTTGATTTCATTTCGATTTGCCGACAAATTGCGCATTGGCGGAACTAAGCAAAACTGCGGTCCTGGCCAATATTGACTCGAAGTGCCGCCACCGCCGTCCCGTATATATATGTATATCCCTGGCAGTGTCCGCGTCCGCCCACTCGGCGGCTGGGGCTCGCTCGCGCGTTTTTTTACCAGGGAAAATACGGGCTAAAAAGCGCTTATTTTTTTTCGATTCGCGGCGGTACGGGATGTAGGGACGGGGGAAACGCGGCGGCGGAGGTTGGGGAGGCGCCGATAGCCCGATTAAAGATTAATGACGAATATCAACAAACGCGCGGGCCAATCAATAACGAGAGAGCGAGTAACGCGCTACCACTCGCGCGCTTCATTACTCGAAATTAAAAAATCGTCCGCGCACCGCGCTGACTTTAGTCTGTAATTAGAAATATCCACACGGTGACCTGTGCCTCGGAAAAAAAAAATCGGTAAATAGACCTCCCCAACCCCCCCGCGTTTGATCGACGGCGCGCTTTTTTTTCGGCCGCGCTTTTTTCCGCCGCGTTATGGCGCGCATTATTTAACGCTCGTAATAACGAATCGTGAATTATGGAAACACGCTTGTGCGCACGCAGCAGCAGGGCGACGAGGGGGCGGGTTTTGCAAATGAAATTGACTTGCAGCGACGAGCAATGGCGTATATATCTATAGTGCGTACGGTAGTTGGCGAGACTTACGCATAATTGCCGGCCGATAAACAAGAAATTTTATTATTACGAATCGCAAGCGTATATACGTACCTATATATTATAGGGTGGTGAGGGCGAGAGTCGGGAGATGAGAATGAGGGTGGCGTGTGCGTGTGTGTGGGCGCGGGCTGCAGCGGTGCGCGCGAGCACGCGGCAATGCTTTATTCCTCGTGACTTATTAAAACTTCCAGGTCACAGCGACAAGATATAAAATGCATAGAAATGAAATTTCGCGGGCTTTTAATTGAATTTTTAAGGATTTACAGTGCCCCCACGCTAGCGCGAGAGAGAGAGAGCTGGATTGTCATTTTTCATCGGAAGGGAGCTGGAGGGAGAGTGTCTGGCGCGGCATACGCCGGAACGCGCGCGCGCGGGCGATATTAAAATAGGATGGCGTGAAAATAATTACATTTAATAATTGGTTAAAATATCCGAAACGAAAATTAGTTCTGTAATGCCCTTCCCTGCTGGTGGTCCGACGCTGCTGCTGCCGCTACCGCCACGCGATATAATTTTGTTTAATCGAAAGCGACACTTTTGACGGCAAAGTTATTAGCTACGATTCTCATCTCTCTTTTCCCTTTTCTGCCTTTTTCCTCTTCTACCCTCATCCCCCTTCCCGACTCTCTATCTCTTTTACGTCCGCGTATATTATACTGTTTATATAACAACGCTCGTGCATTGATTTTAATAATAAGTTATTATACAACGCGCACAAACGCGTGTTTTATACAGCGAAAATTATCGCACTACCGCGACGGCGGCGACAAAAAAAAATGCACCCCGTGTGCCACGGATAAAAATTAATCACTTACCGTTACTATATGCACTTTGCACGCGAAAAAATTCAATTATTCCCGCGCTCATTCGTTATATCCCCACACAAGCGCACGATGTCGTTGTAGCCGTGATAATACTATACCTCCCCAACGATGATAATTCGGCTTTATTTACTATATAACAAAAATTACTGCCCGCCGGCCCCCTGCGTGTAATATGGGCCGCAGGACACTGAAATGAAATCTGAAAACAGTTCAACTGTCGCGGCGCGAAATTCATTTTTCTATTTCCGCGAATTATTAATCGCACAGGAATTGGAATTAATCGCGGCACGTGTGCCCGTATATATATACGAAAACGTGCACCTACAATGTTTAATAACAGCTTCGACGCGCTGTGGCGTGAATCATCGCTCACCACCGCACGCGCACGGTGGTTTGTTCATTTATTTAATTAAAAAACGATTTGCAGAAGAACAAACCAGCGTGTGTTCGTGTGTATGCATTGCGAGCCTGTAATATACATTCACTCATCGATGATGCCTAATACCTATGGACAAGGTCAATTCCAGCATATTTGATCGCGCGCGTATTATTATACGGGGGAAAAAAAATTTCTCGTAATGTACACACGGGCGCAGATTTCATTTCGACGAACTTTCAATCAGGCACGCGAGCGCTGCCGCTCTCGCGCTCAGTTGTAGTATAATCGAAAATTGAATTTTTTACACAAATCGGTCCCTACGCGGCGGCGGCCGAAGCACACGTCGGCTGCTGCTCATTTTTCACCAATTTTAATCATTTTTATTTTATGTCCGAGCTTATTGAATCTCGCCCGCGCGCGCGCCGCAGGATTCTTCCATCTTTAATTACGCCTGTTTTTCAATTTTTTTTTCTACCCCTCTGTACCGGCTGCTCAACGAGCTTCTGTATGTGTATGTGTTGTTTTTTTTACTCCGGGGGAATGTATTTATGGCCAATTCTCATTAAACCGCGGTACGGGGGCATTAGTAGCCCCACGCGCAACGTTTAAAAATAATGAATTAATCTAAATGTAGGTACTTTAATTTCGCAAGTGTAATTTATTTACGAGAGTGCTGCCGATCAGTATAGAGAGAAAAAAAAAGACACACAAAAAAAAGTAAAAATAAAGCCCCTCCGCTCGCCGTAAAATAATTATCACATTTCAATCGGGAATATCGGAGGTGACCGCGCGTTTCGCGCAGCAGACACAATTGTTTTATTTCGATTCTTAAATGTTTAAATAGCGACGGGCAAAAAGTGCGGAACGATATCCCTTTCCACACATTATATACATACACATCACACAAATACACTCCTCGCCCCTCTCGACCGCGAAATTTCCATATTTTAATAACGAGGATAATTGTAATGATTGCCTCGTGCGCGGCGGCCCCGAAATGCAGCCGTTCGCGTTTATCGCATTCTAATTCTCAGTTAACAAAATTCACGCAGTTGCAGCCAGAGCCGCTGCACTGCCAGGCGCGCGCGCGCGGTGATTTGCGGCGTGGAAATCCAGAAAGATCATTTATGTTAATAATCATATATAAAGAGCCGTGTGTGTGGTGTTGCGCGCAGCGAAATCCACAAATATTGCCGGGCATGTACGTACGCGCGTGATGTCAGCCGATGCGTGTTTTCTCTCGTCGCGTTTAACGCGCTCGCTTGGAATCCGACAAAACCCACAGCACGCGCCGCGCTACGCTCGTTTTTAACGGCCGGCCAGTTCGTGAACGCGCATATATATGTGCAGAAAGAGATGTATGTATATATAGTATGTATGTATGTGTGGGGGCACATGCACGAGGAAGGTGCAAATATTCATTTCCGAGGCGAAATTCCTGCGAGCGCGGGCGCGTCGGTTAATTGGCAGATGACACGCTTATCGATGTGATAATTTAATATGCTCCCTATATTTATAACCCGCTGCCGAAAATTACATCGAGTCTCTCTTTCTCTCTCCCTTCCGCACGTACGCCACACATGCATGATGCGAGTATATACAGTATACCCAGCGAAAAGAGCAGCAGCGGTTGGCCGTCGCTCTTAAGTGTCATTAAATTTTCTAGATTGGACGGCAAAAAAAAAGAGGATACTGTGGTCTACACGTTAGTTTAATCGTTGAGCGCACTGTGTCAGCAGAAAAATATGAGCGTAGACCACTTTTGAAATTTTGAAATACGAACACATTTAAAAATATGTTTGCTTATATAAAATAGCCGCTTGTTATATCTCGCATGTGATGATGATTACTATCAGACAGCACGGTGAGCCGCTAAGACTATTTTTATTTATATCTCGTCTAAGTATATGTGTATATCACGTGTCTAAGTATATCACCTATATATAAGGTAGATCAGCACAGCTGTATACTGTCGGCGCACGCGTTTTATATTTTCGTAATGCGCGACACATTGAGAATTGGCAGCCCAAGTTCATCTCGTTTAAAATTGAACGGCGCCGCGAATATTTAACGAGCCGCGACCTACTCAAGCCGTTTTTATATTTATATTCGCAAAGGATCAGCTGATGAATATTGAAGCCAGGCTGAGGTGAGAAAGAGGTAGGGAAAAGGTATACATTGACGCGACCGGTCCTCGTGGGTATGTGTGCTCCACTGACCTGCGCGCACACCTGGCTGCTGATCAATCCGGACTCGGTAATAATTCATCGGAGCTCGCTCGGCAATTAAAATAAACCCCTTTTATCTGACGTCTCCTCGTCTTATTGAATTCTGTAAACTTTTGCGATCTTAATTTCTTAACACATTACTCCATAATATCGGAATGCAATCATCTTGGCCTAGTCATGTACATTTATACTTATATTTTTACTTTATTTACGTATTTATTTACTTTTTAGTTAATTTTAAACTTTTTTTTCTACAAATATTGTACAGAGCCTTCAACAGTTTACACATAACTTTGTAATTCCACATAATGTATATGGCCTTTGGCTAAGAAGGACTTAGAGACCTTAGTCATAATAAATATCAATCAATCAATCTTATACATCAACTCTCTCAACTGCGCACTGGTATAATGCATCGATTCGCATCTTTGGTCCCACGACATATATACAATAGCCGACTCTCCCTCTCCTTTTCAGGCAATAAAAAAACGAACGCGCGGGGCTATCGCTTTCGCAGGCCGAAATATCATAATAATCTGGGCAAAGCGACGGTGGCGGCAGCAACGCGTCGGTGCAGCAGCAATACAGCCGCGCGCGTGGCGTGGCGGGCTGAATATAAATTTGAAAGAAAATTCGCAGCGTAACAATTTGTTCGCCGCTGGGCGCGCGCGAGCGAGCGTGCGAAATAACGGTCAGTGTTTTGCAGTAATATTTCACCGGAGCAGTTGGTATTAATTCGTAATATGTTACCGGGCAAACTATAGGAGAGCGAACCCGGCTGCGCGCTCTCTCTCTCTCTCTCGCACACGCGCGCGCCTCCCCGAAAGCGTCCAAACACTCATCCCACAACTCGTACCCGCCACCCTCCCCCCCATCTCCCACGCAATTCCCCGCGCGGCGGCGGCACGGCCCGTTCCACGTTTCTCCTCTTAATATATGGTCCGGTATTATTGCAATGCAATGGACAGAATACTGTCAAAATTTATCGGCAGTCGTTTTTCATGCGGCGCGTCAAATGAGTGAACGATTAAAGCGCGCGAATTAGCTGGAATTTCGATGCCCAGTGAGAGAGAGAGAAAGAGAGAACTGCCGTCACACAGCTATAGCCGAGTGAAATGATTAAAATTGTTGTCCTCGCGGCGCATATGCACACGTGCTAAAGAGAAAGAGAGAGACAGACAGGCGACGATCAAACAAGCCGATTTCCGACTCATTAAATTCTAATCGGACCGAATATATATCGATGCGCGCGGCTGATCGCTCGGGATCGAAAAAGGAATTTCACATCAATTGGCATTGACATTTTCTTACGAGCTCGCTGGTATATACGTATATACACCTCATGCATCGCGTTTGACGAATTTTAATGAGAGCAGCACGCGGGGACGTCGGCGGCGGCGGGCTGCTGACAAAATATACACCGCTGCGAACTTTTGAATGGCATATCTCCGTATGGCTCCGCCTCTTAACCCTCTTCCCCCTCCCCTCTCGCTTGTGTATAAATTTGTAAAATAAAGCGACGCGGAACGCTGGAGCCTCGAGTTGATCAAATAAAAAGCTACTCCCGCGCTACTCCTCTCTCTTTCTCTCTTGAGAGGAGTAGGATATATGTAAGTAGAGAGGCCGTGCGTCGCGTCAAGTGGACGGGGAGAATATCTTTCTGTCCTTTACGCTTCTCTTTTTTTTAAGTTAGTTAGTTGGTACATACATATATATATATAAAAATGTGTGTCGTGTCGTCGATGATGACGGAGTCGGTTCGTAGAGTGGCCTAGAGAAGTTAGCTGGCGTGCGCGTTTCGACCCCCTTACTAAGCTACTAATTATCATCGTCACATGCTCTCTCGGTGGTAAATGCCTCAATGCACAGCGGCGCAGCGGGACGTGTCTCGAGTAACATGGGGTAAAGAGAGCGAGCGAGTGAAAAAAAAAGAGAGAAAGAGACCTCGAGTAACAGATACCGGCTGAGAAATGAACAGAGCGAGCGGCGTAACGAGTGAGTTGCGCGCACGCTGCGTTGAGCGCGGGGGGAAGAAGAGAAGCGTATATATGCAAAGGCGTGACAAAGAAGCCGAGTTCGTGTCACTTGATACACGGCACGCTGAAATTTTATTCGAGTGCTAATTTTGATAGTGAGATTTTTCTCCATTATATATACTTATATATATTTTTGTTTTGTTTTGTGGTTTCAACGATACAGTGCCGATAAAAATTGGGGTACATTATTATTGCAATTGATATAAAACTGATATACTCTGTCTATATTCGGACTAAAGACCAAACCAATTTATTTGACCGACAATTAAAAGAAACGTGCTGCCAGAAATATCGGATTAATCAAAGGTTTGATCTTATCGATGAGCTCATCAAAAGAACTTTATGCTCAGAAAATCAGTATAGTTACACGCGGTAGTATATAGTAACAGTCATCAACGAACAGCATACGTCTAGTTCGTTAGGTACGACTGCCTGCGGGGGCGGCCAGTCCCCCCGCCCCCTTCTCACTTTGGCTCTTTTTGCTTGACTCGATCTTGCCTCATGCCGAACCGCAGGTTTTATTCTCAAACTTTAGTTTTCGCCCTGCTAACAAGATTGGTTCGAAGCGTTGCTCTATTTATATTGGCGCGATATATTTGTGGACCAGCTTGCCCGAACAAATACGTCCCTGTCATACGAAAATCTGCTTTAAAGCGTCACTTTACAATGTCTTAATTTTTAAATTGTTATGTTACTCTTTTGTATACGCTGAGCGGATATTCATTTGCACTTTCTTGTTTACGTCTTTGTATTTGTATTACCTATCTCGTAGACTTATTTATTAATTTTAATATTATACGATAATTTTTCTTTTAATTTACATTTATTTTATTGCACTGACACATGCAATAGTGTACAGAGACCGAATGCACTTGTACTTTTACTAATGTATTTTATCGAAATTTGTACGATATCGTGTACTATTTCTTATAGACTCAAAGAGACCTCTGTGTCCATAGTCTTACATAAAAACTATTCCAACTATTCCATTCTCTTTAGAATCAAAATCTCATGGTGAGCCGATGGAAAACGGTTTAAGAGTCGACCCGCCGCCGCTTGTTGATCATGTATACACATCGGGGGCTACAATCTCCTCTGAAATCCTCGCATCACGCGTCTTCCTCCTCCTCGACGAATAAAAGAAAAAGAAGGCGAGAGAATTCACACAAGCCGAAAATGGTTCGCGCCGCTCATAAATATTAATCCGACACGGTTTGGCGCCTGCGTGCGAGCGCGGTAAAACAAATACCGACCGTTCGTAGTTCCTTTTCTCTTTCGCAATTAGCGGCGCATCGAACTGCGAACTCTCTTATTGCGCTTTATGAGCAAAGGCTGCTGCTGCTGCTGCTGCATTTTTACCAGCCGTTAATGCCAACGAGGGCTATCTTCTCCGATGATACTATACACGCGAAATCCGTAATAACGAGTGTATATATTCACGAGCGTGCGCGCACATAAGCTAAGAATCAGAACCTACAGCCTGGTTAAGACTTATTCCGCTGCTGCCGAGTATGGATGTATAAGAGTCGGAGAGGTTACATACACACACACGCAGAGCTGCGGCCGCTGCTCTAAATTACGCTCGATATTAAGATCTCCTCGCGATTGCGCGCGAAATGGTATGCAAAGCAATTCCGGGCGGGCAGCGCGTGTCGGCGTATTACCCCGACTACGTAGGCCTCTCTCGTTCTGGCTACGCGTCCGGTTTCAGCCGCCGGAGGCGCCTATAAATCCTCCGCTCGAATGCTGTCTCGGGGAGAGAGAGGGTGAAAAGCTAAAGGCAGAGAGTCGTTAGTCGGCGGTGTGTAGGTACGTACAAGCGTGTCGCTCGTCATAGAATAGCCTTCTGACGTTATCATTCAGTTCACACACGGCGCGAGGCAGCTCTTTCTCTTCTTTTCGGCATCATCATCGGTTCATTTGATTCCATTTCTTTTTTTCACTTTCGTGTACGAGAAGGGCTGGCACGTGTACGTCTTTGTCCAAAACATTATTAGCATCGTCGTCGTCTTCGTCGTCGTCGGCACAGCGGCTTGTTGTTATTATTCGCCTGTATGAGGCTGGGGGGGGAGACAATGATTGAGAGCCGACAATAGGAGTATGTACCTCGGCAAGTAAATGGGCTCTCCCTCTCTCGCCCTCAGATCTGTCTCATTAAGGACTCGTAATAGAAAGGGGTGCGTACGTGTATGCATGCGTCGATGTATGGGTGTGTGTATATACAGTTGTTGCCGCGTGCGCTTGTCTCTGTCTGATCGGCTGCTGTTACTGGTGCATCGCAAAGATAGCAAACTCGAGCGAGTCCCCCCCAACCTCCCTTCTTAGGTGGCCGATAGCACGCTCGTAGCAACCCTCCCCCTCGACGATGATAGCGAGCAGGGAGAGGGGAGGGGGCCAACGTGTATAACGAATGCTACTCTCTCTCTCTCCTCTCTCCCCCTTCGCATCCGACGGAACTTCACCTTCTATCTTGCATTATGTTCGCGCCATTGAAACGGCCGAACAATGAGGGCCGGGCGCGCGTTTTGTCCCGCGCGATACACGTGTTTACTGCGGGAGAGAGAGGAGAGTGTGTGTATATGAGAGCTATATGTGCCGCGCGCGATGCAAGCCTTTTCTCCCGCGCGCACGGAAGAGAAAGAGAACATTTGTACTCGGCGTCGTTATTTCTAGGCTCTCCGCCCCACACTCTGTCTTCTCTCAGCCTTATTGTCGGCCTCGGCGTCGTTTTTTGTGCATCGACTTTTCGAAAATGAGCGCCGGACTATAAAGAAAGAACGCAAGCTGCATATCTATAGTCGAGAGAAGAGGAGATCGAGAGAGAGAGAAGAGATGGGGACGAGAGAAGAGAGCAGGGAAAATATGCTAATTGCGCGTGCAATACGCGCGCGCGTGCTTGCGCCTCCCGTCGTTGAGTAGACAGAGCCCAGACTGCTCGTTACACACACATACCCATATACACACACGTGAGTAGATACATACATATGTATAAAGGTACAGTGTGTGTGTGTGTGTGTGTGCACGTGTGCGAAAGCGCGCGCGTAAAACGACGAAGCACGTGCCGGATCAACGTGGTAATGCGGCTTCGTTCTGGTTTTCCGGGACGAAATTCGAAACCCGAATAAATCCAAGCGTGCGCGCGCCCGCCTCGCGTATATATATATACACACACATATATATACATATAGTATATATATATATATACACACACGCCGCTACCGCCGGCCCATTTCGGAGAGCCGTTTACGGCTGACGGGCTGCAGCTCCGCGGGCGAAAGAGCGAGCGTACGAGAGAGAGAGACTAAAACACCAAACTGTTTTACCCCGACAACGT
Source organism: Torymus auratus (assembly GCA_900474315.1). Taxonomy (NCBI): domain Eukaryota; kingdom Metazoa; phylum Arthropoda; class Insecta; order Hymenoptera; family Torymidae; genus Torymus; species Torymus auratus. The sequence goes on from UXGD01000850.1 coordinate 30,481, forward strand.
GCTAACGATTAACCTGCTGCTGCTGCTGCCACCGCCTCTCGCAAGCGTGTGGGATAGATAGGCGAGAGAGGAAGAGAGAGAGAGAGAGAGGGTGAGTACCATATATATATATATATATATATATATACATATATACCTATACACGTTTGGCGCCGCTGGCCGTTTTCGCTCGTGGCCGCGTTGTTGCGTCGAGCGACAGAGATAGAGCTCGACACCCAAAGCTCGCTCCGATACCTAATTATGTTAAATGCTTCCGGATTTTGCGCGAGCGCGCGCTCGTGAGTGTCGGGATTATGCTTCGACTGCCCCCCCCCCTCCCCCCATCCTGCTGTACGAGCGTCATTTAACGAATCCTTTAAACGCGAAGATGATATGCTGCCGGCTAGAGGGACGATGGCTCTTTAGCGTGCAAAATTTCGCGCGTCCGTGAGCGTTGGAACGATAAGTGAGTTGTGGGTTTTAGGAGTGTATAGAGTGGTGAGATGCGTTTATTCTTTCATTTTATCGTAATTGAGTGTATCTATAGTGCGATGGTTTTTCATAGTTTTCGTTTTAGTAGATTAAAAGTCAATAATGCCTGGATTTTTTTTTTTTTAGATTGGTGCGTTGAATATTTTTATGGTGTGGTAAAATAACACGCATATATAATATTCTATATTTATATAACGAGAAAAATTTTTTGCAATGTTTCGCATTGCGCAGTCGGAGTTATGGAAAAAGGACGAAAAACGCATACTCGTGGTGAAAATATATAACCAAATGAAATATTATAATACTCTTTAGTCCTAATTACCATCGCGCCAACTATATAAACTCTCCCTCTCTCGCCGCGCGGCAATTAAATATATTTAATTATAACTTTTAATTGCCGACAATAGAAATTTATTAATTAAAATGCAAAATAACCAATTACCCCGCCGCGACCCTTCCCCGCGCGCGGTGAGAGAGAGCCTTGAGCGCGAGAAAAGTTTTCAATTTAAAAGTAAAATTCCCACCGACATCGACGCGCGTCCACATATATCACAAATAACAATTAATCCACCTTCCTCGTTCCCCTAACGACCGAAACATCAAAAGTTATTTCTTGCACGACGATTCAACCTACACCCGACCCCTATATATACAAATTCAACTCGGGGGATCGGGTGGTGGCACTTCTCGCGCGCAAAATCTTGTTGGCGCGAATTTTTCGCGCCGCGGCTGTATAATAATCCGCTCACGCGTGGGGTGGCTTCTCTCTCTCTCTCCTCGTCGTGTTTTTTTCCCATCGAGCGGCTTATACTCGCGCGAGGGATCGCCTACACTAAAAAAAAGAGAACGAGAGAAAGTCCGCGTACAGCACACTATCTCACGCTTCCGCACTTTTCAACAGCAGCAACAGCAGCCGTCCATTGTTGGAAATCGATTTAGCGCAGGAAATTCGGGAGTAACGAGGGAAACGAGCATTTCGGAAGGTGTTTCATTAGCCGGTCGGCAACCCCCTCGCCACCCTTCCGAAGTGACCACGCGTGGAAGAGTATGGGGTGCGTGCCGAAAAACGGAGCGAGAGAGAGAGAGAGTGAGCGAGCGAGGAGGGAGATAGCGGTTTTTCGCGCTGCCGCAATCATCTCTCGTGGTTTTTCGCGTTTGCTCACGTGCCGCCGCCGGGCCGGGCTAACCGCCGAAAGCCTCGGCTTTTCGCGCGCGTGCGGCCGGTCGGCGCGGTCTACCGCCGCTGGCACGCGCTAAAATTGCCCGGCGATTGCCCAGAAATGAAATACTCACTTTCGCGTGTACGCCTGCACGGCACGACCCGTCCGCTCGCACGAGCATTTTGATTCTCCCGCTGCTGCTCTTTCACTGCTGCTGCTGCTGCTGCTGTGTTGTGCTTCCGGACTGATGATTGCTTTTCACTTTTATTTTTCATCCGCACGGTGTGTACTCTCTCCAGGTGTGTGTGTGTGCTCGGTTGAGGATGTAATGGCTTACGAGCCATATCCGCGAACGAATATTAATAAGTCGACGTGGGATTTTGGATTTGGTATTATATGTACAAGGGGAGATTATGGGAGTGGAGAATTAGATAAATATGCCGCATACTAAGATACATCCGTTGCGAAACGACGAAGGTGTGTGTATACCTGAGATTTTAAGCCTTTCTCAGCGGAAAATTTCATGTGCGTATATATATACCGAATAATCGAAGGTTCCCCCACCCCCTGATAAACGGCAATTAGCGGAACGATAATTTTTTTCTGCCTCCTCTCGCCTCCTGATACTGAGACACCCGCGGAGCACGCTAAAAATTGCAGGTTATATACCGCTGCGGAGAGAGAGAAAAAAAAAGAAACCTAGAGAGAATATCAAGAAACCGCAGCTACGCAAAATGTTATAATGCGCTCTCGAGGCACCTTGAATTTTTCTCTCTCTACCAAGACGCGTTATTAGCTACGCTTAGTCATCATAGCGACTTAGACCAGTAATCGCGCCTAGGCTCGATAATAATCGTTCTCTCTCTGTACTCGCGCCCAACCTTTATATATCACGGACCAGGTCGATGTGTACATGCACGAGCGGGGGAAAATCGAATAATTTTATCGGCCTTGGTTTCAATTAGTTGATTGGGCGAGCGGGAGCGCGCACGCCTCCGTATAAACGGCTGAGCCACCATGTGATTGTGTGTGTGTGTGTGTGTAATACGTACTCTCCCCTTCTGCGGGTGTGCGCAGGTCAAGGAATTGGAAAGTTTCGCTGGGCTAGGTAGTGCGCCCGAGTGCACATATAATACATGAATTATGAATATACCACCATCTCCGTGTTTTACCTTGAGGAATTCAGGTATCGATCTCATCCGACGTTAATGCCGGATTAAAGTTTTTGAAGGTATAGAGAACACTCACCTGAAACAGAAAGGAGACAATCGATCGTTAATATAATGTTATTCGGAGTTCGGATGTGTGGAGGTGATGTATGAGGGAGGCACAGAAGTGAAGGGTGAAATATTATGTAGAGTAAATATTCTTTATAAAAAAAATGCATAAAAAAATGTTTGTATTATTGTAAGGGACTGCTTGAATTCGAATAGAAATTATTTTATGTCGTGAGTTGGTATGTTGAGGAAGTGAATTTCGAGTTGTACCAGCGAGTTGACGATATGTATCGTTCAAGTTATAAAATGATATGGCTCAATGTTTATAATATGTACCATTATAATATTTAGTAACATACGCGGCGTTAATTTTTGATAATAAATTTCATTAGTTGCATTTCGTATAAAAATACACTGTTTATTTATATACAGCCATTGGATATATTCTGGACGAAGGAAAGTCCGACTGCCAGTAATCAATTGATTTAAAACCCAAGTAGCGCCGAGATTGAATGGCTGTGTAGTACATCGCAGGATATTGATATCGATTGTACGATACGAGAATGTCATTCTATTATCAGAATCAATTATTTGTTTCAATTTAATTCCAATAAATTTGTACTTATTTAGCTACGAACTATTGTCTTTTAAGGAGGCTCTGGTGCGATCTTCTCTATTACTTACAGGTTTCTAAAATTCGATGGAGCCACCTTAATTTACATCAAGTTTGCATTTACGAATTCTCATCGTTTCTTAAAGATACCACACAGGGAACAGCGAAGACCAGGCAGTCCTGTGCCTCGTTAAAAAATTTACTAGTCGTTCTGTCTCTATGCTTTTAACTTATAGCTGAATTCGTTAGCTATACGAATAAACTACGATTCGAAGGATGAATTTGTTAAGAGCTCGTAAACTTGTGGGTATACTAATCACTACATACATCGCTATTGTATACTCGGAATATCCATACAAACGCGTGTTGACGTGATAATCAGCGAGTATGATCTTCTGCTTGTTCTAACAATCCGAGAATCAGTGTAAAAATGTTTCACTAAAGCCATCTGGCTAGTTGTACATGGGCGAACCGTCGCTACGATAAGTAACGATTTAACGGAAAATGTACCTGAAACCTTTTTATTTTTTATAATACGTTGGTTTTTTTTATATCATTTCTATTCATTCATATTGATATTAAATTAACTTATTTATATTCTTAGTTCAATATCAAACCAGCCTGCGATACATATAGAGATGCAGTAAATGGTTTATTGTAGTGTACAAAAGCCGATCTATATTGCAAAAGCGTAACAGTTTTACATAAGAATTAATCATATCTTGATAAAATATAGCTACACAGTACTATGCAGTATGGTAAAGAATTTTAGCTTTACATTTTTACATAACCAGTTATTTTACAAAACAGGAAATTTTCATTTTACCCGCCGTAATTTTCGTAAATCCACTTTACCATTACCATTGTAATCGCTTCATAAATTTTCCCGGCACATCTTGCAGGCTGATCGCTGCACTATACACTCATACAAGAATTCCCGAGCTATTCTGCTGATCCACATTGATATACTTTCATAACCAAAAAACATTTTGCGATCTACGCACATATATAAAATGCCGCGCGTCAACATCTTTCCCGTACCCGCTGCACGCACAGCACTGAACCGCGTAACAACGAATAAAAAATCCAACATACATGTTCGTGCGAAAACATGTCACTCGACACCTCAAAACGGCTCCCCTACTCGACAAAAATCCATCTCTCTCTCTCTTCTCCTTTACACCCGAAGCCGCTTGTACAACACACACACACACACTGTATAGACCATCAGCAGCATATCGCGCGGGCGCATCAAGTGTGCGCACGCGCTCGCATATACATCGCACATAACTTCACACTTGAGCGCGGGGGAAAACCGAGAGGAACCTGCTGTCGCCGCCTCGCTCTACCGTAGCGACGTAATAATCAATTAATAAGCATGAGCAAGCACACACGTGCGCACGTCTGTATCCTTTAATGAAAACATTAATACTTTTGTGATAAGAGTATAATGATGGATACCACAAGCGCGAATATATATACATACACTACATACACGGACCCAGCTGCATGTGAGTCTCTGTATATAAATAAACGCGTACAGGCGTGACAGAGAGAGAGAGAGAGAGAAGCCGAGAGAGCGAGAACGAAGCGTAAACGACGGCGCAAAGCGGCGGCGGCGGCGGCGCACGTCGCGTTAATTGCGCGATAAAAATCACAACACGCCACGGGCGCTGGCGGTGGTGGCGGCGGCGGCGGCAACGCGCTCGTAAAATGAAAAATACCGCACACGAGCGCGCGTCGGCTCGCTCGTTCGTTTCGCGCTTGCTCGCGCGCGCGTCGGCTCGCTCGCTCACTCGTCCAGGAGAGATTGTGTTAATTATCAATTAATTAATTAGCCAAACACGCCCGTTTGTGTGCGTGTATGTGTGTACAGTAGAGAGGCGCCTGTCCCCCATCGATTCATCCGCACACTGGCGCGCGTCAGCGTTGTTGTTGCTCTGGCGCTGCCCTCTTTCCTTCCTTCCTTCCTTCCTTCCTTCCTTCTTCCGGCCGCTCATTTTTTTCTCTCCTCACTTTCTCTCTCTCTCTCTCTCTCTCTCTCTTTCTCTCTCTCCCTCTCTCTCTTCTTCTTCTTGCTTCACGCTTTGAGCTCTTCGCGTGCCGTTACACCGCCGAGGAGACGTGCATAAGCCGACGAGTCGCTCGGCGGCCTTTCATTCACAGATGAGCATGAACCACTTGAACTTCACTCTCTCTCTCTCTCTCTTTCTCGCGAGGCTCTTAAGCGGCGCCTGCACTGTCGCCGCGTGCTTTCAAAGCGTGCAGCGCTCGCCCTTTATGCGCGGTCAGACGCAGTGAAACCGAGAGAGCTTAAGCTTTAAATTTTTTAATAAGTTATCATACGCTCGTTGTTTGCGTCATTGTTCGAGGGCTGCTGCGAGCGTGGTTATAGTAGTACACAGTATGATGATCATATGCGCGTATATTATACGAGGGGGTGAGTTATTACGAGGGATATGGAATAATATAAGGCGCTGCACGAGCGAGAGTTTGTTTAAGTATAAAAATTTTTACGTATATTAATCGTAAAGCTTACGGCCGACGAGCAGAGCGCCGTTGGCGGCGGCACATGGAAATAAAGTTATATAAAATTTATTAAGCCTCGTATAAAGCGTCTATATAAAAAGTTATATAACACTAACTTATAGAGAATTTATTGTGCTAAGCCCATATAATTTTTACTGTGTTACTTATATAAAATCAGTCGTATACTTTTTACTGTATATACGTCAGCGCGTACGCGCGTGGGCGGCCGCCGGGAAAGGGAGGAATTTATATTCGACGAGGTCCTAAAGAATATATACATGCTCCCCGTATATTGTTACGCGAATTTAATAATAAATATGCGATATGACGATGGGCGGTGTATTACAGCCGCTTCCCACACAAGAGAGATGAGGGGGGGAGGAAAAACACTGGAATAATTGTCAACACTCGGAGATTACAACGAACGGCGGAGTTATATACGATGTAGCGTGAAATTAAACGCGAAATTTGGCGACGTTCGGAAGAAGTTTGCCCGTCGTGCTATCCCCGTCGCAGTATTTTTCACGCTACTAAGCTCTCCCACTCCCTTTCTCTCTCTCTCTCACTGTTCGTCACAGACGGACGACGACGTTGCCGGGTGGCGATGGTGGGGGGGATTTTACGAGGAGAGAAACGCGTCGAGCAACCCCCTTCGCTAGCGCGCGACATAAACTTTACGGTGTTTATGAATATTTATATTAATCTACATTTTATGCCGGCGAGTATGGGCGACGACTCTGGCGTCGCGGGGGCGAGAGCGAGAGAAAAATATAGAGAGGGTGGGGGAGGAGACAGAGAGAGAGCGCTGATGAAAGCCCAAGGAAATTTCATCCCGCGAGTAGTCGCATGTCGGCGGCGCTGGCGACAAACTCGCGCGCTTCAATAAAACTTTATCGCTGTATTCGATGGCCGCCACCGCCGCCTTCGGGCGCTTCATTCCGCTCGCGCCTCTCTTTCTCGCCTCCTCGCTCTCCCCCCCGCCCCCCCGGCTAACGATCAAACTGATTATATTTCTATTTTTCATCTCGGCGCGCTTTTTAATTTTCGCCGGAGAGCAGCGCGCGAGCGAGCGTTCTTTTTATTGTTGTAGACGAGGACGATAAAGCGGGTGAGCGAGCGCGCGGCGGCGGCGGCACGCTGACTTTAATTGCGCCCGTAAAATTCAACGACTTGTAACGCGCGCAACCGCGTGCTGCACACACACACACACAGGCATTTAGATATATATATGTATATACGCAGAGGCGATATATCCTTGCGCGCGATTCTTTTCCGCCCTTGGACGCTTCATTTCGACACTTTCGCCGTCGTCGTCGTCGTCGTAGTCGGGCACTTTCCGCCCGCGCTATTGTTTTTTATCGGTGTGATTTTCGAATTGCCCTGCTTCGGGCTATTTTACGCGTTTTTGTTTTTAGTTTATATGAGCGCGAGAAGGATGGATGACGTGCCGTGGAAGGGGGGAAGCAGGCGATTTAAAATATTTTCATTCGTTTGCCCGTTAATTTTTTACGAGGCGCGCCGAATGAAAAATGTTTTATATATTATTGAAAAAAAAAGTTATTAACGCGCGCACGCTCGGATGAAAGAATCGTCGAATAATGACATTCCCCTCCCTCTCTGAATTATTGAAATTAAAATTCCGGTTCTCCCTTCCCCGCTATACGCCTCCCCAAACACGTACGACGGGGTCGTTCGAAATGAAATAGTTTACAAAAAAAAAAGAAAATCAATTCGAGCGTTGACGAGTAAAGGGGCTCGCGAATCACGGGACTGGAACCAAAGAATACTTATTGAAAACTAATTGAAAGAAACTCAAAAACAATATTTTTTAGGTCTACTACAAGTACAGTAGAATTGTGAAAATTAATTAAGAAACTTAAAGACAAGTCAGGGGGAATAGATAAAATTAATGTTAAAACTCTCAAAACCATATCTAAATGACCTAGCACTCTAAAAAGTGCAGAAGTTAATACTTATATATTTATATATACATAAAGCCGGAGATAAATATAGTATTTCGAACTACCGACCTATTTCACTAATTTCGAACATAGCAAAAATTCTTGAAATAATAATATATAACAGATAATACTGCTTTTTAAAAGAATGTAATATAATATCAGATCCTGAATGTGGCTGTGTCAAAGTTTAACAAAAGGTAATCTTAGGTTTGGTTAGGTAGGGGTGTACGACTGATGTACTTAACAGGATTTCAGACATTATAATATACAGCAATTCATGTAAAAACAAATCGTTAGTCACCTTTCAGATTTTGCCAAGACATTTTACTCACACACTTGAAAGATAAGGGCTAAGAGGCAAACCACTAAATATAATGACTAGATATCTTTCTAATAGAAAACAAAGAGTTAGATAACAAGACAAAAAAGTATTGAAAAAAAAAAGAATTGAAACGGGAGTTCTGCAAAGAACTATACTACCTAGGTCCATTATTTTTTATATTACAGTACGTTAGTGATCTATTGTTAATAGATAGGCAAAGAAACACTTTTTTGTCCTATTCGGATGACACCATCGTCATTTTCGATAACGGTGCATGAGTATCTGCATGGGAAAAAGTGAACAAACTTTTAGATGGTATAGTGAACTGGATAAACTTTCATGTATACATAACGTCTGGTAAATTATGCCAAAACAAATTGAAATAAATATTACACAAACAGAAAATAAAAAGATTGACAAGCCACAAAATTAATAGTTCATTATAGTTTGATAAATTATAGAATGCTTGCTTGGGGTCGGGTATACAAACATAATATAACTTTTATATACAGACAATTGGAACAATAATTATGAAATTAATAACAAAAAATGTTTTATCGAAAATTTTCCATTAAATATCAATCAAGTTTTTATGCTTGAGGCTCTAATGTATCATTATGACGAACTGAAATACATGACACAATAAATGTACCTCTAGGAAATAAAAGAACAATAACTAAAAATAACTACCAAAAACTATAAGAAGGCTATTATAGCAATAAAAATATAGTTATATGGTAGCACTAAAACCATCTAATATACATTATCCAATGTAATAAATCTGGTGAAATAAATTAAAAAAATAAATAAAACTATATGGTCAGCTGCACACACGCGACCGAGATTCGTGCCGGCTAATTGAGCGTGTTCGAGGAAAGGGTAAGAAGTAAACCCATCCGCACACACATGGCAAGTAGCACACACAGATATACGGCGCGCGCACGCGTCTCGAGGGCGATATGCTTTTCGGGACCGTCGCCGCCCGCGGCGAAATGCTCGCGAAAGACAGAGACAAGACGTGTGTGTATATTATATATATATACACACGCGCAGGCACAAGTGTGTAAGAGAGAGAGAGAGAGAGGAGAGTAGTACGGGTAGCTGGCGATCGATATGCGCGTGCACGCCGCGGGAGAGGAAGGGTAGGAAATACAGCAGGCAGGCAGGCTCGAAGAGAGAGAGACTAAGGCTCCGCCAATGGCTATTATCTCGCACGTGTGTGTACATGCATCGGCGAGAGAGAGAGAGAACGAGAGCGAGATAGAGAAAGTGCACTATATGCAGCCGTTGTTGTGCTCTCTCTCTCTCTCTCACTCACTACCCTCCCTCTCCGCACACACATTTTCGCATAGAGAGGAGAGCAAGTGAGAGAGAACGAGCGACGTATAACTAGGCGGCCATGTTGGATATTAGCCAACCAGAACAATAGTATACACAATAGTACGTGAGCCGGTGAGCAGTGTTTGGTAGCAGCAGCAGCAGCCGCGCGCTCATCCCACCCTCTCTCTCTTCTCCTCTACCTCCCTCTCTCCTTCTCACTCACTCACTCAGGCTCGCAACCCCCGCGCGCGGGCACGACCATATCTCTCGGCTGAGGTCTGCGCGACGCGCACGGAAGCGCCGGCACACCGCAGGGAGAGAGAGAGGGAGGAGAGAGGCTGCTGTAGGGCGCCTGCATGTGCACGCGGACACAGATATATCCGCGCGCGAGAGTGCTGCGAGCATCCGATACACTTGTAAATGCACGCCCGCGTGTTTCCTATAAGCGCGGGGTGGCGAGCGACGGCGACGACGCGCGGAGCCTACCACTGTAGGAATGCTGCTGCTGCTGCGGCCTTCGGCGATAGTATATAGCGCGAGGGTGCATGATGAGTGCGCGGACGAGTGAGAGAAAAAGAAAAAAGAGAGGGGGAGGATTATTCCTTCCCTCCTTTTATCTTTATTACCGTGTTTTAAAGCATTGTGAGCGCACGCGCGCGAGGCTCGCTTTTGATGAATGTTTTTCAATAAGTTGAGAGAGACTGCACGGTGGTGCGTGCGATGATGAGGGACAGAGAGAGAGAAAAAGATGGACAGCGCACGCGTTGAACGAAAGGAGCGGAGATTGTAACTGGACATATATATATGTCTTTTTTCTAGGTCATGTTTTCTACCCGCGCGCTTTGCATTGTATATATATATCGGAGCCTTGAACCACTTCCACGAATATACACGCTCGCCGTGGCTCCACGTTGTATATTTGTGATTGCCAAAAAAGCTCGGAGTATACGCGTGTAAGTTCTTGTCGATTAATTCGTACAATAGAATCCTTCCACCGCAAGCATCGTCGCCACTGAAATGTTAAGACCGACAAAAAAAAGAAGAAGCACTACTGCCTCTATAATAAAATCCTAAAAGATTCTATACAACGACGTGCGAGTTTAGTCGCAGCGACTGTACCACCACCGATCCCCCGTATACCCACGCCTGCGCATCTATATAATATACATGCATACAAAATCAGCCTCTCTCCACCCCCGCATATATATTAGGCTGGCGTTGGACTCCCCCTCCACCCCTTTTCCCCCTTTGAAAGTCGAATCTCTCGCACGCACACACACACTACGTATAGAGCGCGGATAGTATTCTAGAGAGAGGGGTGGTTGGGGAGAGGCGGTGGGCAGCCACACACAAATTAACGATATTGCGAGCTCTCTCTCTCTCGCGCACGCTATAGCTGCGGGTTCACGTCTGGCCGCTATACGCGAGCGTTCGTATCTGTCTAGCAGGACTCGCGCGGTAAGGGTGCGCAGCAGCATTTGCAGCTCGCACGCGCGCCCGACAGAGACGTAAATGCGGCGGTGGCGGCTACCTATCTCTCTCTGAGCGAGAGCGAGAGAGGAATGAAATATTATAATACGTCAGTAGGATGGTCGAGAGTTTCGTGCCCGGCGGCGGCAGCTAATTCGCGCCCCGCAACGATTGTTTCGTGTACAGTAGTAGTAGTAGTAGTAGTAGTAGTAGTAGTAGTAGTATAGTAGTAGTAGTAGTCGTACAAAGGAAAGAAGCAAGTGTAGTATAAATTCGTGGCGGAGAATTATTATAAGGCGATGTTATATATATATAGGGGAGAGGCTGCCTCGCCGCGAAGGGGTTGTGTATATGTGTGCGAGCAAGCCAGCCTCGCCCGCGTTCGATTTTCACGCGAGCCACCCGTTACGTCGCTGTCTGCGAGAGAGTGAGAGAGAGAGAAAGCGGCACGAGGCGAGGGTGTGGTTTGATTAATGACCCATTCGATCGCTAGCTCGCACTCTTTTTCACTCTCTCTCTCTCTCTCGCTCTCTCTGTCTCCCTTCCTCCCTCGCGCCAGCGTTATTCGACGGCGACGTGGAGGCGGCGGCGGCGGAGGAGCGATGGAACGAGGCGAGGACTATTTATTCTATGCAAAGCGTTAGACATACATAATTAAAATACGACGCGGGACACGCGGTGTGTGCGGAGCAGCGGCGTGTGTGCATTTATAAAATTAAAATTTTTCTATGTCGCGAGCGAGGCTGCATATAATGCGCCGCGTCCTGTTATATCAGAGGGAAAGAAAGCTCCTTGCGCATTCTCTGCTATATCATATACGTAATCTATTACCTGAAAGCGAGTGGGAGATGCATATTACGCGATCATGGTGTACATATGAATATATGATGATGTATATTAGGTTGAATGATTAAAAAGTTATGTCTACATGGTTAATCATGCGTGAATATAATGTTGCGGATTATCGGTACTTAGAAAGTGTAGAAATGTACATAAAGTAGAGTCTAGAGAGTGTGTGTCTGTGTGTAAGAGAAAAAGAGGGAGATAACGAGGGAGGAAAAGCGGGCGGCTGCCGTTGCTGTATAGCGTTCAACAGAAACTGCACAATCGTTCATATAAAACGCATCGATTTTAAAAAATATTTACACGAAATATTTGCACAAATATTGCCGCGCGTACGCGCCGGGCAAAATAAACACGAATTGGTTTTAAAAATTAAAAGCTCTCGCTTTTTAAAATTTGCATATTTATGCTGCATATTTATGTCGAAATCGCGGGCGGGGCGATATAGGCGCGCTTATATATAACCGCTACCCCCGGTCATAGCCCATAGCCGCCACGCGTGCGCTATATATACATGCGCGCGCGGTTCGGCAAAGCTTTATTTTCTTATTTTACTGATAATAAAAGCTAGCAATTCTTTTTGCATGAAAAAAACAGACGCGCGAGCCCCGGTCCGCGTGTAAAAGCGCAGCACTTGCATCAATATTTAACGCGCGCTCAAAGTAAAGAAATAAAGAAATACCGCGCGCGAGAGAGGATCCGGCGTGTATATACGCAACAACGCGAAAAAATAAAATTCCCCCGCGCGCGAGAAGTATGCATAGCGAAGATTGTTATTGAACGAAATGGCGACCGTTTGCACATTACGATATTTTATTACAGAATTTGTTTTTCTTATTGTGATGTTAACTTTATACGAGGTTCAAATCAACAAATATATAACAGAGTGTTATGTAGCTTTGTTCGTTTACAATATTAGACCAATCAAAGCGGCAATAAAAAACATAACAATGCTTTTAGCCTCCAATTCGCGGGATATATGTAGCCATGGTTGGTTTTTTTTCCTAACTATGGAATCAGATCGAATTTTAACTAAAGGTGTATTTTCGTAATAAAATCGGAAAAATTGATGAATTTTTAGCCGCTTTACCAGGTAAAAAAAAAAAAAATAACAAAGGTTTTAGTGTGGGAGGCGAATAGGTGAAATTCAATACAGTCAGCTGAACACACAAACCGCTCAGGAATTTTCACGATGGGGTATATGAACGCGCGCATCGCTTGCCGTTAATAAACCGACAACTTACGCGTTAACGATTCTCGTTTCGGACGGTGTTTACTTTACCCCAGTTTCTCCTCCACGCGGAACGGTTTCGGGCACCCGACGATTTTCTCGAGAGCGCGTTGTCCCTCTTATAACTTCTCCGAGAAAGCACTCGAAGCCCGTCTGCCCGAATCCACGGCCGTCCGATAAAACTGAATACCTTCTTCTAACGAATTATCGAGTAGATACATCGGTTCTGAAGCTAAACAAAAAATCAAGCTTCGCGAACGGGCTATCGTTCTATATTTCAATGTTGCCGCCACACACCTAAGAAAGCCAATAGTTCATAACTGAAATAAAGATGAATGTATCATCCCCGCCAACTGTAAAGATTGATCTTGCACGTATGCACTTACACATTGACCAGTACAACAGCAAGTAATCCCTCCCCCTTCCCATCCGCGAGCTATCGAATATATCCGAGCTACGCGCGTGTACGTTTACGCGCAGCCAGGCTAAATATTCGCTGCTGCACTTACATCGCGAGCTATAGCTAGCCAGGCTGGCTAACGCGAGCCCTCGATACGTAATGCCCGGGCCATGGTCCTAGCAGCAGCAGCAGCCGTAGTAGTAGTAGGCCTAATCCGTTTTCGAGGCGTGGTGCGCTCAAAGCAATCGACGGGAGCACGCGGATAAACGGATAGTTACACGGAAGTAGAGCTCGATTCACCGCGGAGCAATCGGATTAGCCCCCCGGCTCCCGCTATGCTCGCTCGCTCGCTATCCGGAGCACCGCGCCTGAGAGAGAGGGAGAGGGAGCCCCGGCCCTGTATCTTGATGCGTCTTTGGAGGTGGCTGTTGGCAGACACAACAGTCGGAGCGTGAGGTGCGGAGAACGGGAGAGGGAGTCTAGTCGGAGAGTGTGAAATTTGGTTGGTACGGGGAGGGGCAGTGGTGCTAGTGTCTCTTATTTCAATGACGTTCGATTTAGGGATATGTATAGATGGATCGTAGTCATTTGTTTGTCATTTGTAGTGATTGGGAATCGTTTAATGTGAAGGAAGAAATGGTGACAGGGCGGAAAGTAAATAAAAAAAATTAGGCATTAAAAAGTTTGAGCAATAGAGAACTGAAAATATCAAGCTAACAGTAGAACAATAAATGTCAATAGTTTTTCATGTTTATAGTAGCGCTGGGATACGCTCGACATCTGTGATTTTTACTTTTTTAAATAGTAATGTTTATGATTTTTCGAGCACATTGTATTATTTGAAATAGTAATTTTTATGACCGTTAAAACGAAATATCAC
>UXGD01000851.1:0-44864 GCA_900474315.1 Torymus auratus
CAAGTTACAAATGTTACTGAATTTTAAGAATAATGTAACTGAACGTAATTTAATATACAAATACACTAGGTTTAATAGAAAACCAATAAAATTTCGACCCAAGCATAAATAAATGCCAAATTTGAAATTTCATTTTTCTCTTCATATATGTGCTGCCGACCAGAGTTTAGTTAACGCTGCCACTAGGGGGCGCACTCTATGCCTGTAGCCTCAGGTACCTAAGTAAGCCGGCCTGAGGGGCTATATAGCGCGTCTTCGACTACTTCGCCAACCTTTATCACGACTCGAACATCTCGTTAGTGGATGGTCGTTAGCACCTATCGAAATTTATTAAATTATGATTATTTCGATAAATTATTACGATTAGAAAATGTTAAGTTATTTTCAAGACCAGATTCTTTACATTCTTGACACCACAATCTTGATATTGTATCGAAAACTGTCTATAAATATAAATATTGTATCCATTATTGTCTTGAATATTGAGGCAAGACAATACAATATCAAGATTAATCTTGCTATATCGTGCAGCCCTAATTGTCTTTTTCTGCCATTAGACAAATTCGATGAACTGTATTACGGTAGAAAAAATGTCATGTTCAATTCTAAAAATAAAAACAAGTTTAAACCATCCTTAATTTCTTAAAATTGCAAAAATTAAAATAAGATTGAGAATCTAAATATGAAACAAGAATACGAAATATTTTTAGACACCGGTTTGCAATAATTTATCTACTTTTGCATATTATTCGTTCAATATTCCTGCAATTCAGAATACTTTACAAGGAATATTAATAAAGTATAACAAACATTAACCTAATCTCCAAACGGGGCCATCTCTAACCCGTCCAAGTGGCCTTAAATTATGCTCATGCATCATAAAAGAAAATATCCCTGCCGTATGCACGTATATAACTATACACACCGGCAATCATCCAACTACTCAACTATACAATAAACTGTCGACCCTAATACCCCTTCACAACAACAATCAATTAAACTAATTAACAATTTCATTATTAACACACTACATACCGCGGCTCTTAAAACAAACAAAGCTCACACACACACACACATGCACATAATTCCGCGTGAAAAATTAACCATCGCTCTCTGTAAACAAAGAAAAGGCGCAGGGGGAGGTAGAGGGGCATGAATAACTAATCAACCCACAGCGCTCGCGCGTGAACTCGAGCTAAAAGCGAGTAAAGACCAGCGGACGCGGCTGAGTGAGCGAGAGCTCGCAAGCGCGCGCAAAAAAAAATCGAAGCAAGTCAATGCCAGCACTCTACCTCCTCCCCCCTGCACATACGTATAACGTTTATATATACGTGTGCCCCCGAGGAAGTGGAAGTGGCACTTACCCGTCGCCGTCGCCGATCTTCTCCTCCTCTTGCGCTTTTAGCTATACGCGAGAGCGCGCGCGCCCGATAAATAATGCATTTTGTGTTTGCGGCCGGTAAAAGGGTCCAGCCTTAAATGGACGGATTTTAGAGACGACGACTGCTTCCGTCGCCCTTCGATTTCTCTCTGCACACGGCTCGGCCGGCCGGCTGCTGCTGATTGACAAAATGGGATTGGAGGAGTTTTATAAAGTTTTTAAAGAGAGCACGTGGGGGGGATATTTTTAGGGATCAATTAGGCGGCACGACGTGTGCCTCTTTTAACGAGTCTTCTCTCGGTGAAGGAAGGAACTGATTTATGTAAGAAGAGAGCGCCGGTGCCTGTCGATTATAAAAGACCGGCCAATTCATTAGGCGACGATAGAGCGAAATATTAATTGACCGCTTGACACCTCGAATCCATTATACTTTTGCCCGCGCGAGCGCGCGTGAGCTTTAAGTGTGGAAAGTCTAAGTGATGGACGCGATATTATTTAAGCCCGCTGCTAGAGTGGAAATACATTTTTTTCTTCTATTTCTGAAGATTGCGCGAGCACATAGCGTGACGTCATATATATTATATATACGCGCACTTGACGCGTTTGAATCTACTATATTGTGGTATTGTGGTAATTCTATAGAAATATATGTTATACAGTCACGAGCTGACGCATATATATGCCTGTGCGTCGCTCATAGATGCGGTAAGTGTAAACTCCGTGTGACGTCATGGGACTAATGATATGATAAGTCTTTAGCTGTACTGCATTATAAATGAAGCGCGCGCGCGGTGTGTGTATCGCGCGTAATAAAGCTGCAATTAATAAAACCAACGGGGGATTCTTTTTTTTTAATTAAGATATACCCGCGTAATAATATCTTTTATCGGATTATTATTCAACGCGTGTGTACATAATGAATGGAAGGAGAGAAAGAGAGAAAAATAAGATTGTAATTCGGTAATACAGGAGAGCGAAAGTGCGCGAGCATCTTTTATGGATTCCCATTCATAATTCCTCTGAAAGCGATGAAAACGGGCAATTCCCCCCGCGCCATTGACGGGGCAACAAACAAGTTTAACAATAAGAAAGTGCTTAAATGAAAACGCTCGGGAGTCCGATTGAACGATTCGGGGGAGCGTCTCTGGACAATGGCTTTTGCGTCGGGGAAAACACGTAATAAGACGCGGGAGACAAAAAGGGAGAGACTGGGAGAGTGGGAGGAAAATAATGATAGATAAAGGCTTCGATTGAGAAAAAGATTATATTGTTTCGAGTAATCAGCTGTGTTGGACAGGTCGGACCGGAAATTATATTATACGGAAAAAAGAATTAACTTTCGGTTACGTAATAAACTGTATCTGTAATATATTTATTTTGCATTTCGTGAAGAAGACGCATTCTATTCTCTGGAGAACGAATCGATAGATCGCGTTGGATAAAGTCGAAACAAACACGGCAGAAACCGCGTGTGTGTACTCAAGATAGCGGAAATCCTGACACGCACATACACTCGACATGCGCGTCGGAATCGGGTTGCGCTCGGTGATTTTATACAATGACGCAATGACCGGTAAATATTACACAAGATTTAAAAAATAGCGGGTTGAAGAAAAATTCGACTTAGTTCCGTGCCAGAGAAAGTAGAAAGTCTGGAAATCTATTTAAAAAAATGTTAATTACTTAAATAAAAGATTATATTTAATTAAGACAATTTTTTGGAGCTGAGGTAGGAATGAAGCGGTACACATACCTATATACGGATGTCATATATAACTTGGTTTAATTTATAGATATGATTATGGTGTTTTCCTCGTGTCCAGGTGATTTTTGGTCTCTTATATAGAGGAGGATGGTCGCAAAGTTATGATCATTGATTATAATCTTTTGAAAGTATATTGACTTATTGAATTGAGTGACGTTTAATTTAGAAATTTTTTAGTTTTATAAATATGAACGTCTTATCATATTATTTGATACCGCTATGATCGATTAACTTTTTCCTTAAATAACTTTTGAAAAAGGATTCAAAAGATTTCCTTCCAAGATGATCAGGTAGATTAGATTTTAAATAACTGCATTTAGTCAGTGATGAATAGATTTTAAAGGCATCCTCAGAAGCAAAAATTTCTTATTATTTTAATTAAATAAAAAAAAAAATTTATTTAATCCAACAAACCCCCACGATTTTCAGTCAAGCAAAAAAAAAAAAGAAAAAAACGCTCAACCTAAAACTTAACAAAACCGCACCCCGCCTTAAGCCCATTAAAAACTCGCCTCGAAAAACTTGGAAAGGGTGCTGCAGGCGGAAGCCACTGAAACTCTGCGGGTAGAGAGGGATGGGATAATGGCAGCGCGGAACTAAGAACTGAGCGCATTGTGTCTGCGCGCCGGAGTTTAACGGGCAGATCAGCCTCTCTGCCAATTATAGACAAGCGCGCGCGTGTGCACTTTAAGACGCGCGCGGCGTAGGGTATTATGAGATAATTTCATTTATTTCGAAATGGCCGCGTGTGCTCGCGAGGTTTACGGTCCTTTTCAGCGGGTATTTCGTTAGGCGTCTATGCAGCGCGCGGCTCGCTCAATGGATGTAATCGGAAGGAAAATATTAATTTTAAGATGCCTCGGGTTGATGATGCTGGATGGAGGGTTATATGGCGGGAAGTTTGAAGTGTTTTGAAAATTGTTTAATGGATACTGGAGTGGTATGTTTTCCTTGTACACTAGAAACGTGTCTGTATTATTTGTAAAGCGAAGAAAGGAAAAAGAATTGTGGTTTAGACGAGGCGATAAGTTGAGTTGATCAATAATATAAACTATTGATAAAGGGAGGGGATGTAGGTGTTGAAATTGAAGCGAGGGTGGATAGAAAAAATAAAACCGATGGTCTATTATTGCGGTTTCGATTCCTATAGTCGTGTCATCGTTCTTCTATTTTTATTATAGAATACCAGTATAGTTTTTGTGATTTATTAATAATTCAATAGCCAGGTTTTTTATATAGGAAATGATTTCTATACATACTCGTAGCCGGAACTTACCATAACGAAGATTTATCCCTTGGCAGAATTAATGCACAAAAGGTGAAATGAATCTTACCTGCAATAAAAAAAAGGCTCAATAAGATTAAAAATGACAATTAATTAATAAAATTTTTACAACAAACAGCTTAGCAAGTACATACACACAAATTAATTAAAGACAAACTAAATACATTAATATGCAAGCGCAAAAAATTTTATGTATACATCTCCTCATAATTAATTCACCCGCACGTACTGTTTGCGATGTAAAGAAATAAATAAACCACTCGCGCGCCGCGTATACATGCGCGTAAATATTAATGCGTCCTTACATTAGGTTCTCTTGCTCCACTATACGTCGGACAACTTAAAACCCATAAATAATAGATATGCCTCACTAGCGCTTCGTCATAAATTAATGAAGCGCTCCACGTGCACGCGACAAACACAAACATATAGCTTATTTTCATATTTTTATAAATAACGCGCTCGTCAAAAATTGAACAAACGTGGCGAATTAGTGCCAGAGTAGAGCGGGCCATCAATCATCGGCGATCAATAAGCGCGAGCGCGTGTTAATTGATAATGGCGTCGCGCGAGATAAAACGCGAGAGAAAGAGAAAAGTTTCTTATTAACGCGATCAATCAAAGCGCTACCCTGAATTTAAAGCGAGGGAGAGAGATTTTATTCTTAATCGCGTTATATATATATTTGGAGTCGCTGGATGCGTCTGAAAGGACGGCTTGCGAAGAGCTCGGGAAGCAAATAGCTTCGTTAGTAAGTTATCGTTATTTTACTGATAATATTGGGCAAAGTAATCGATTTTTAATCATTTGAAAATGTATAATCAGAATTAGTTAATTTCACATCCGTTTTACCTTTTCAAATGTTGCGATAGTACCATTATCTAGTTTTGCTTGATACAGTATATTAATTTAACGATCTCTCAATCAACTTGAAGAAGAAATTGTTCAACCGAACAAATATTATACTAAAATCATATTACCTAGCTCACTTAACGAAATAAGTTTTTATTAACTCAACAATTTTCTTGGCCACTATAAGTACAGCAAATTGTTTGGCAAAAAAAAGAAAATACACCTAAAATATCCTAATCATCCGGCAATCCCTTCCCCTTCCGTCCTTCTTTTCTCATCCTCACCGGCCCTGAATAGCGTGGCTAACGCGCGAACAAAAAAGGCGCGCGAATCACACCGAAGAGAGGCAGCTTTGTCCGAAACAAAACGAGGAGAGTGGAGAGGAGGCTAATCCGAAGTGAGCAACAATGCGTCAGGCGCGATGATAGCTCGAGTGGCGAGACGAGGGAACCGAGGTGGACTGTTGTGGAGGATATTAAAATGTCGGGGACGTTGAGAAATCGAAATAAATAGTTTGGTTGTTGAGTATAAGAATAATTAATAGTAAATCAGTTATTATTATCTTAATTTGTCGATGGTTTTTATCGTATTATAGAAAGTAGATAAGATAGAATCAATGACGTTATATTATAATAGTAACGATCAATTCAGAGAAAGTATCATATACATTGCAGAAAATTTGAAGTAATCCGAAGACTTGAAATGAGTTTTAAAGTGAAATATTCATCATCTCCAATAAAAGACATTAAACACAAGATAAAATTATTGTGCAGTTTCTTTGTTCCACAACATGATCCGAGCAATTTTTAGATTTATCATCGCGCATTTAAAACATAAATATATATGACTAATCCAAACCTATCACTGAATAATCTATAGATTCACTAGAAAACTACATGCAACTACAAATACATGGAAATATTTAACTAAACGTGCTCAATAATACGTCCAGAGCACTTTTTAAATATGAATAATTGCGCGAATATATTTGTCTGTATGACATCCTTAGTTAATTATTATTGAAGCATAAATTATACTCCCAAGCTTATATGAGCATACGATATTTACCGTTTGATACATAGCAGACGATTCCTATTTCTGCTGCCGATATTCATGTAATAAACATAAATATATATATCGTTGGAAATTCCGACACGCGCGCGCACTTACCGAGATATAAACCAGCGCCGCGCTCATATAAATAAGCCAACGAGCGCTGATTGATAATGAAACCGATACATTTATCAACAAAAATAGACGATAAGGCATTTCTTTTCATTTTCGTTAAATTATAACGCGTCGTTTTATATACTTAATCTCACGCGACTTTGCAAACCTCTCAATTATTATATATTTCAAGAGACCGACTATATACACGCTATAGATAAAACGCACTCGCAGCATTATCTCATTAAAATGTAATATAATCTCGCGAGGAAAGCTGATAATAATAAAGAAAATAATCACCATCAACCGGGCGCGGGAGCAATTATCAACAGATTTCAATTAAAAAAGAGAGAGAGAGAGAGATACAATAAAACTATCATCCCTCCGCGAGACGGCATTGTAGACAATTATATAATATATCAAACGCAGTATAAGAGACGAAGAAGAATCGCGAAGAATCATCGACGCGGTCCAGTAACGGAAAATAATTATTATACCGCGATCGGCCGCATACATACATGTATCTTCTCTTTCAAGCTTACGTGTCCTTGAGAGGAACGCGTGGAAGGGTTGTTCCACTTCACGTGCGTTGTTCGCGCCCCGATGATCGCGCACAAAATCCCTAGCCGTCATTATACATTCGCCTCTGTCGCGTGCTCATGTTTTTTTTTTTTTTTTTGCTGAATGAGGAAGAATTTTTGCTTTGTCGTGTGGTTCAAATGATCGGATGGGATATTAGACGGAAGGTTATGCTACTGTCGAGTGTGGTTGAGGGCGCATACGTGGTGGAATAAAAAGAAAACAATTATAAATGTATTCTCGAGTGTCGGGATGTGATTTTTTTTATTCTACAAAGTATATGTATATTTCGAAGTGCAGTGCATGCGTGGCAGCGTTATTATTGAAGAACAGATAAGTGTATCGAATTGCACTTGAGATATGCATGCATCATTCAGGTTTGAATTTATACACCGAGACAGTTTTGTCACGAGTGATGTTAAAATGGAAACGACTGTGTATGCGATGTTTCCGTTTCGGTGTTGCGCGCTTTATTATTATATTATTGTTCATTAAGAAGTGAGCGGGTGTCTACTATTTCGGCGTGCGAAATCGGCATCCTCGTGAATTAAGTATAGTGTGTGCGCGGTTATTAGACATGCCAATGAATATGCGATGACGCGGCGGCTCGAATCGCGCGACGATGGTTCTTATAGACTTCCAAAAGTGTAAATATAATCTGGAGGTGAAATTGGCGAATGGTTGATGAAGGTGAATTGACAGGGCGATTGAATATTGTTAATATTTCTTGTGTCTTGATGGTATTTTTAGGATTCTCAAAACGCATTTTAAATGTTGTTAATTTTACCTCGCCTATATACTTATACGAATATTTGTTTATAAGTGTATTACAAAAATCCCTCAAGACATCTTCTACATTAACCTTCGCGATCTCCACCCACCGACTTCAAACCCTCCAACCGACAAAATATACAACGACTGGCTACCGGCGTGAGGTGAAACATCGATACACGAAACACAATGCTGTCACGAACTTGGGGGGGGGGGGGGGGGGGGAGAAGGTTCAAAACTCTCGCGCACAATGCGAGAGCAGAGGCTATCGAAACTATCGGCCCAAGGTGTGTCACATATATACGCACGTGTGGCCTTTTGTGTCTCGTATTGTCTTCCTCTCTTGCCGCGATTTCTGACACTTGCTACGTGACACACATTAGCCATCGCGCCGCCTAAACTTATACGTATTTACCGCGCCGCCATCGACAGGCGGCCGCGAAACTTGCCGGCCGGTTGCTTTTGTTCCCCGTGTATTAATAGATGCAGCGCGAAGTGTACAGCTGATGGGCGCGCGATGTATCTCCGAGGGTCTTCGAATTGAGAAGGAGTATGAAAGAAGTAATTTTTTTTGTTTAGGCGATGATTTTGAAGAGGGATGTGGTTGGTAGCGACAATGTAAAAGTAATGGAATAATTGGATAATGATAGAAATTTCGATTATCTTTGGATTTTATACTTTAATTTTAGTTTCAGTTGATCTCATTTAGTTTTGAAAGATCACATAGAATGAATTTTATCATTTTTTGATAACATTTATATTATTTAAATTCTGTTGGTGTAAGTGAACAAATAGTCAAATCGTAATGAGAATTCCAAGTATAATGCATAAAACTGTTACAAAAATACATAGATATTTATTACTTCAGATTTGATCGAAAAAAAAAATCAACAATATTTACTTTACTACCCTACATTCAATAACCACTAAATCCCCATCCAATCACCCAATTCACCAAATCACTTTAAAATACGTCCAAACTTTTTACCTATCCGCGAACCTGTCACTCCTTCACCGAGGTTTAAAGATAATTCGAATAACAGCCCAATATTCTCATACAGCCATATCCAGCTCCACCCCCAACCCTCAATAAATAATTATTCAATAACATTAACTGTCAATACAACAACCCATAAACACTAAGCACAATTCTCTCTCCCCCTATACCTCATAAAATCCCCTACGCTCGGGTACAACCCTCCCCCTCCTCCCATCCAAAAAAACTGCTTCGTAAAATAAGGCGCCCGCGCGCGAAACACTCTAACGCCATTATGGGGAAATATAAGTCACAACAAAATATCGATGGAGGGCCGTCGAGTGTGACGTTATTTTTTTTTTTTTGCGCGCGCCCCCCAATCGGAGCGTGACAAATGCGAGCGAGGTACGCGCTCTCTCTCCCTCTCGCGCAAGGAGCCCAGTAAAAATGGCTCGGAAAAAGGGTCCGCGGGTGTGTAATTTATGGATATAAAGGACGTTTTCCTTTTCTGTTTCGAGCGGCCGAAGCGGCGCCTTCTTGCGTTGCTTTATTTTGCGCTAAAAGTGGACGGTCGTGTGTGTGTGATCGAGAGGAAAGAAAGTTTTGGGTTTCTTTTTAATAAGCAATTTGTAAGGGGTGCGCGTGTGTGTGTTGTGCTGAGTGTGTCGTTTAACTTTTTTTATTTCGTTATAATCAAGGTTCGACATATCTATGTAATATATACCGTAATTAGTCAAGCCTATTTTAACATTAAAATCGTATAACATTAAATTTTTATTCAAAAATATTAAAAAAAAAGTATATTTTAGTAGGTCAAAAGCAATCGATATCCATATAGGTTACCTTTTTCTTGCACATTATGTAAAGGACACTGGCTTCGCGCAAAAAATACTCAACTTACCACCGCCAATCACTCGTAAGAAGAAACAACCTCTCAACTCTCTCGCAACAAATAGCGCGGAAGCATTAGAAAGCGCCGAGCGCGAAAACCTTACATCACGCACCCTTTCCGTGTACCAGCATTGACATTGCGTGCGGGGGCAACCGCGGAGGCGTGAAGCGTTTGTACACGAGTACCAGGCGCGCATGCACGGTTAATTAAGGGAGGAGTGCGGTGTGTTGCTGCTGCTGAACGTATGCAGATTGGCCGCGGTTGCTGGGATTATAAGTGCAGGGAGGGCTTGAAGATATGCGCAAGAGGTGTTGTATTACCAACGATTTTGGTTGTTGAGGGTTGTGTTGTTAGAGAACTTTGTACCGAAAGTTTGTAGAGGTTTTATTTTTTTTCTTAGTGTTTTTTTTTCATTTAGTATATAGCTGCTTTTGAGTTTATTCGTAAGGGAATTATAAAAATAAGGAAAATATACCAAAATGCCAGTAAAGAAAACTATCACAGGCAATAATTCTACGAATAAGTATTCAATTTAATCAAGACATTAAAATACACAGAAAATAATCTAGTAAATTAGATAAAATTTTGCAACAATTACAATACTGTTTCTGTAAAGCTATGACAAAATGTTTCCTCCAAAATATGGATTTTTTTCGCTTCTATGCAGACTACAGTAACTTACAAGTTATTACGATAATTCGTCCCTCGCCCCTCTTCTAACCGACTTCTCCCCTCTCACTCTCTTACACACATTCGGCAGGCACCGAATTTTCGCGACGCAAACTATACTCACGCACCGCACACAACGGGCTATTTTCCTACTCTCTCACTCTCGCGTTCTATTCTCGCGGCGCGACTATTAATACGTGGCCGCGCCGGCGAGCCAGGACACTCGCTTGGCCGCTCCTCGACTCATCAATGGTGCATTCACAAGGGAGAGAGAGAGGGAGAAAGTCGCGAATTTATCAACGGGCCGCGCACGTGTCTGTCGCGTAAGCGTCGACCGACTCTTAAGAGAGAGAGCGTCTAGTGTATTTTCGGGCCGAGTGTGTGTAGATTGTGTCGCGGTAAGGAGGTGACGCGGTTGCGAATGAATATGGGGAGTTACGTTGTTTTCAGGTTTCCAGATGTAGAGTTTCTTTAAGGAAAATAATTATGAATTGAGGTAATCATACTTTATAAATTTTTATGACAAATGTTGTATATTAGAGGCTGAGGAAAGTTTAGTTGTATCAATTATATACATTTTTGTTAATCGTTAGAGATTTTTAATTAGTCAAATAGAATTCGTGGTTTTGAATAAATAGATTTTTAAATTAATTATAGAAATAAAACAAATTAATATATTATTGAATAAGTAAGCATTTTCATAATTTTCCATTATATAAAATACATACTTAGTTATCAATAACAATATTTCTAATATTATATCTTCGTACTGCGTAAAAAACAATATAACATATACCGAATCGTAAAACGTCTCGAAGCTAGACAATGAATGCTTTTTTAAATTATATTATCCGCATTACGTAACAATATTGTGGTTTTCTTACAGCTTTGACAAGTTTTTATTGGTTAGTTTTATCACGCGGAGCGACCACCTTGACACGCAAAATATATATTGTAAACACGCATATTTTACGTGGGCAAGGTTCTAAAGGAATATCATATTGTGTGGTATTAATATAGTTGGAAAGTAAACTAATGCGTCTATGTGTATTCGCTTTGAATAATTGATATCGAGCGCATTAAATTTACAATGAATCGATAATTTTTAAATATTAAATATGCAAATTAAAATGGAGAATCATGTGTTATATATTATATATATGAGTATTTCCCTGGAACTTTTAACTTTTAGCTAAATAGAAATTTCAAAATTTAATGTTGAGGCATGTTTATAAAACTCACTTTTTTCTGTTTTAGGTACCCCAAATAACAATATAAAGGGTCTGCTCCTAATTTATAAACATAGTTTTTTAATATTGTATGCTTATGCACGTATACGGGTAAGCGTGAGCGAATGCATATGTTTAAAACTGTCTTACGATCACTTTTTTTTTAGATGTTTTTTTTTTAATAAATCCGAATTTCGTTAGACACCCTGGGAATTAGTTGAAGAAAATGTATGTATGAAAATGTTATATGTGCCACCAAAAAATGATAATTTTTTTATGCGAGGGGCGCATCGACACCGTGTTCATTAGCAGATCATAATTCACTTTCCATAAGAGGCACACTTATAACCAAAGACACATTTTGTTCACCTTTCCAAGACGAGTAATTTACGTCTCAGAAAATTAAAAAAACACAAAAGTTGTTTTTTTTAATCGACAAATAAGTCGCAGAGATAATCCACTTTTCTTTTAAAGGTAGGCACATTCAATCAGACAACATATTTCAGAATACTTAACAAGGAATGATAGCCTCAAAAAGTTGGTAAAGCATTTATAAAAGATTATTTTTTTTTTTTAATAATGATGTAAAAAGGATGCAAATTTCCTACAGTACGTAGACAAAATATCTAAATTTTGGCCTTTTCCGATTGCCCATCAGCTTATCCTTGTTTAAAAATGAGTACTATGTACTGGAACATGTTACTGGAAGTGGACTTTATAAATATTTGCTTGACTTAAATATAGCTAAATAACTGAGAACCATAAGATACGTTATAGAACTGTAAAAGTTAAAAGTTCTAGAAAATTGCTCATACATGCATTGAAGATTATAAAATAGTGTCGCGTAAAAGTTTACCTTTTATGAATTATATATCCAATCATATACCAACTTTTAAAGACACTGGCACCATTCGGAGTAAAATATAAAACTGCGCACATGAACTATGCATGCAATAATCGCGAACTAAATTGCGCAACGACATTTTCCATCATCTTCAAAAGCAACAATTGACCCTAAAGTAGCTCGCGCGCGCTAAAACTGGCGCGAAATTTGAATTCGTTACATCGCCTTCAATTTCGAAAACTCAGCCGCCCACGCGCGTATCTCTGTCCACCTCTCGTCTGAAATCAACTAACCGCAAAGGTCGTTTCTCTCTCACTCGGGCTGTTTTCTCGCCGCCGCGAGTGCGCGCGAATCAAAAACAGGCTACTTCGCAATATCAGGCCGTCTATTTTGTAATAGAAACAACGGAAGAGCCTAATTCCGCGCTCGCATTATATACGTGAACTCGGCGAGTGTTGCAGCGGCAGCGGCGGCATATATACACGTCTCTAGCGCGTGTGCATCGCAGTAGTCGCCTACCTCTACCCTAATTATACCGAGAGACTGAGAGAGCGGTATACTCGGGGCGATAAGTGATTTACATGTTATAGGCGACGCGAGAGTCGTGGATTTATTGTATCGTGGGTAGACGAAGAGGAAGAGAGAGAGAGAGAGAGAGAGAGAGAGAGAGACGATTTTGCTTTTGCGAATTCCTTCGCGCTTCTTCGATGGAGTTTTGAATATATACATAATTGGAAAGGCTGTGTTTTAAGAATGTCTCGATATTGAGTCAAAACAGAGAAAGAAAAGAAAAGAAAATTACCGTTAAGATACATTTTCAAACATATTATTTGAATAAAATTAATTTTTTTTTTTTAAATATAAGAAAGTGATATTTAGGTATAATAAATCCCGATATTTGTAAAGATTTTTATAACCTGTTTCCACAATTCTTTTATTATTCTTTTTTCACTTTTCGATTTAAAATAAATTTTTATTTCACAAAAACAAAATCTTTTATCTGCATGACAACGATCGAAGTAGACATATAAAACGATTCCTCATGGTCTATTAAAATGTTATTTAATGCCTACAAACTTCAACTGCCAACTACAAAAATCCCCTCTCTCAGCCTAAAATTACCCACATTTACAGCCATAAGCACGGCCATCCATCCCATTTAGCCACGCTTCCCGAAACCCACGTATTCTCGCGATTCCTCCGCGCAATTCCGATAATTTCCCCGCATAAACTTTCTCTCTCTCCACATACACATATCTCCGTACCAGCAAAGATTCGTCACTCGCGCTCGCGCAAGCTCCATTTGCGATTCGCCGTACGGCCTCGAAATAGGTCAGCGCGAGCCGCAGTCGCCGAATATATCGCGCGGCTGGGCAAAGGGACGAGCCGCAAGCTTGTGTGTATCTATTCATCTTAATTACTTTATCTCGTTTACCGCCGGCTTCCTTAGGCCCGCGCCAGGCATTTATCATCCGAGATCATAAATTGCCGTTGGTTATCAATTACCGGGTATTAGCGTTTCGTTAATCTTTTCGATTTGCAACTTTGCGTGTGTGTGTTTGTGGACGCGTTGCTGCTCCAAGTGATTATACGATGGGTTCTGTGAGATGGAGTGGGAATGGTTGGAACGTTGTTTGACCAATTTTGTTAAGGGTAAGTGGAGTATAAACGGGGTAGGTGATTGTTGTTAAAGTATAGTAAATGGATTGTAAGATTAGAAATTATTGTAATCGAGAAGGCTGTAAAGCAATGCCTAGAAATTAATTTTAATAGGTAAGCTACAAGATGAGGCTAAATTTGGGTTTCAAATACACGGAAATATTTCAGCAAAAAAATATTAGAAGATTGATTGTTACAAGCAAATTGATAAACTATGGTGCATTATTTTGAGAAGATATCACAAAACATTTCAGTGTAATAATTAAAAAGTGCCACGTCAAAGTTAATTTCTAAGCAATGTCTGACTAATTATTCCTTATCTACTTATTTATGATTTCTTTTTAGAAATATTGACGGCATTATTATAATTTACAATGTACAAAACTATTGTATCGAAGTATACCACGTGTTATACACAATTCCACGTTGAAAGAGATATTACAGCTCGGAGCGATATGTAACAAATGATATTATACATAAATCATCAAACTATAAGTTTTTCAAGAATTTTGAAATTTTTTCATCAGATATACAATGTAAAGCTCTAAACAATACCAATTATCTTGAAAAACGCCATCACGATTTTCCCAAATTTGCCGTTCTCACATATATCTCATACAAAATTATTCCAGCTAATACCTTTCCCAAAACCAAACACCAGCACAAAAACCCCCAAACCAGTCTATAACCATTCAGCCACATCCCTCTCGAAAAGATGCAGGTCACCGCGTACACTTTTTGCATCACGCAAACGTCGAGAGAGAGGGGAAAAGAGCTCTCGGAACGTGTGTTCCGCATTCGCGCGCGCGCGTTGGGCTAATCGACGCTGACACGAATCACGCGTGACGCGTGCAGCCAGTAGCAGCGAGAGCGAGGGGGATATTGAGGAGAAGAGAGCATCGCGTCAGCGATATGTGCCGCAAGCGCGCGCGGTAACCAATGCCATCCTGCAGCGCTGGAACGGATCGCGCAATTTTCTATTTACGCGCGGCGACGTCGTGTGTAAGTGTGTGTATGTGTGTTTATTGAGAACGTAGGTGGGTAGGAGCTTTTCGACGGTTAGGTAGTGGAAATATTGTATATATAAGTTTTTTTAGAAGTAGTTAAGATGTTAGGTGCAATATATTTTTGGATTAAAAAGGGGTTTTCAAAAAGGTGTATTGATTGGAATGAGAAATGGGTCAAGACAGTCCCAAAAATGTACTTGTTACTATAGTCAATAAAAAAACTTGAACCAAAATCGGTACATAAGAAGTGAAAACGTAGCAATTAGTACATTATGTCCTATCATCATCATAATTTCCACTTCAATTGCCGTTATCTATGTCACCCTATCGCTTCGCCTCCCCGCCTCTTGCATCATATCTCATCTTCAATTATACCCTAATATCTTCACCTTCAACTTCATCCGTCCAATTCCCATCATCCTCATACCACTGCTATTTTTATCCCCCATCTTCATCGTTCTCTTTCTTCTTCCTACATGCTTTCACTCTACTCGACTTTTTTTTTTCTCTCTCTCTCTTTCCACCCACACACGATGCATTCCACAATGGCAACCTATCGCACGTACGTACACACACGTATCTCTCTCTCGGGGTCACGTGCGCGCTCATCGCACCGGACAGGAAGCCACCAATCGTCTTCGCCGATTATCCTGGCACTCGTCGTGGTAATGCAACCGAGCCGCGCTGCATCAGGGACGACGCGCGCGTTAAGTAGCCTACTGCTGCTGCTCTCGTATACACATACGTAATATGTATATACGCATACATATACATGTGGCGCGGGTATTATCATAAACGCCCGAGATTCGTCCCACGCGCGTAAATCCGTTTCGCAAGTGCTCGCGAGCGCGCGAGGTTATGTCACGCTATTTGTCTTCGCCTGCGCGTACGACGACGAGAGTCGGTCTGTCTCGATCTCGTATTGTGCGGGTATATATAATGCGCGCGTGTGCGTATGGCGCTCCGGTCAATTACCGGCTTAGATCTATGTGGCGAGGTGTTGGTGAGAATGGTTGAATGAATTTTTTTGGTTGAAGATGAATTGTAAGGTGGTTTTATTATATTTTCGTTCGAAATCTTGAAAACATTCTGATTCGAGGTACCAATGTAACCATCTCTATTATCTTTATTATCTATGAAAAATTTTGTTCGAATATACAAATTGCATTACTAGGTATTGTTTATAATTAGCAAACCAATTGGTCAGCATAATCTTGTCAGAAGACTTGCACATTTCTTGAGAAAGAACTACAGCATAATAAAATTGACACATTTTTGGCAATAAAAAAAGCCTGAACCGATCTCTGCTAATCTCAACAATTTAACTGTCCGACTGGCAAACAAAAAGGAAAACCGTTTGAACATCATCCCATCAACCGCTATATACCCAACTGTGCCAACGATCCATCATCGCTCTCCTGCCTGCGCGCGCTCGCTCGCATTATATTTATGAAAATGACACCCACCCGGCAACAAGAAGCAGCCGTAGCAGCGCGCTCATAGCGTCACAATCCTAAACACGGTTGAAGGGCGAAAATTGCGACTTCCAAGTACCGCATCCGATTGCACCGCTACTATACTCGCCTAGCGCTCGTACATGTCTGTGTGTACGTAAGTGCATCGTGAAAATTATTCTCAAGGTCCGGCGAGCTCGCGCGCGCGAACTGTGTCACGCAGCCGCTCTTCTCTCTCTCTCTCTCTCGCGAAAATTATATCATCGCGCGAACTCTCGTGCGGTCTATTTCACCGGCTGGTTATATGTGTGTATGTGTGATCGAGCGCCGCAGTTAGTTAGTCGCGGAGAGGTGAGTTATACGGTGGAGAAAGAGAAGGAGAGAGAGTTTTTGGAAGATGGGATATAGTGGAGCGTGTAATTTTGTTTGATGATCAAAGCATTCGGTGCGGACGAATGGGAGAAGGTGGAGCGGAGGTAGGTATACAGGCGACGGATGGCTGCGGGCTTCGGTGAAGGGGCGAAATATATATGCCCGCGGGGTTTTTGATGTCGCGCTTAAAAATATGGGCTACCTGAGTTATGCACGCGGAGGTAATGTGACGTTAATGTTTTGGAAAATAAACGCGAGTTTATTTCAATGTTTCATATTTATGGGTTAAATTATGTGCTGGACTGGTTTATTGTAAGGGTTCGCCGCCAGGTGGCGTGTAGAGGTTTTCGCAAATACGTAATCAATTTCTGCGTACATCATTCTTGTACGCAATTTAATCTTGAGATCGTATATTTATTTCCATTTGTTTTTAAAAAGGTGTAAGATTTACAATTCAGTGTATTAATCATTTCAGTTGACTGTTCTTAAAATGAATAATAAAACATAAAGTAAATTTTTGTAAATTTATCTCTTACATTTGTACATGATAAATAATAATTATTTTCATCAGATAATTTGCAGCACCCTAAGTAAACAAATAAAACAATGAATATAAACTGTCCATCTTATTGCAGCTAATCACAACCACTTCATTCTCTTCACTTTCCAAAGGAACGAAAAGACAGAGTACAACCCAAGCGTACACGCGCCTGTAAAGTTGCGGATCCGAGAATGTAGGTATATGCACGCGGAGGAAAAATGTCGACCGCGTGCAAACAGACTCGCAAAGCGCGTCGCGCTATCTAAGCGACGACGACAACAACGCGCTCGTGCGTCTCGGCAAATAAGCAACGAGTTTGCGTCGGAGATAACGAGATACAGAGGGAGAGAGTATATGTAAACGCGAAAGCGTAAAAATAGAGCATCTCAGGCTCAGGTGAGACGGCTCGGGTGGCGACGCGGATTGCTTATTTTTTAGTTTCTACGAGGTAATCTCATTTGCGTGAGGTGTGAATAAGTTTGACGGTCATTGATACTGTTTCAAAGGGGCTATAGACGATGGTTGGAAAAGTTTTGTCGAGAATGCGCGTAAGATAGGAACGTACGTCAATCAACATATTTTATCGAGCATAAATGATATTTGTTACTCTCGTTCACTTTTGTTAAAAAATTTAATTTACTCTTTACTCTCTGCATAGGTTTGATGGATATATGAGTTTAAAGACATTTTAAATATTTATTGTTATGGCGTCATGGACAAAGTTTTGCATATAATATACGTTCTATTTGGCCAAATTGTTCATGCAAATAAGTTATATCGCATTTCAAACCTCGATGCTAAAAAAAGAAAACACATGATGAAACACGGAGCAAAGATTTTTATCGCTCGAGCGGCGCGGAATTCACTTTTGTTCCAGTGGTCCCGCGGTCATCATAAAAGCGAGCAAACAATATAACTTTATGATTTCGCTTGATAAGATAGTATTCCAGAAAGGATTTTGAGCTTTGCGAAAACGAGCAGACGCGCGCGACTGAAGGCAAAAACTTTCTTCGAAAAGATCATCGATGTACGTAAAATACCAAGTGTACACTGAAAATTATTTTATAAATTTCATCGTAAATTCTTCGTATATTTCTTTAAAATACATAGATAGAAGTACTATACCTTAAAAATCAAACGACAGATAACAAAATTTGTCACAATTACCGCTAAAGGTATATAGGGAGGAGAATATCGAACGCACCTTAATAATCAGAGGCATATTATCCTACAAGTCAGGAATTTTTATGCCACCCTCGCGCCAGCCAATGACGAAGCACATAATCAGCCCGAGCAGATCCGCTCGCTCGTAGAGTATGAGCGTCTTGAAGACGACGACGCCGCGCACGCGCGGTCTCCGCTTGTAGTCTCTCGAGGCCTCCTGTCGCTCCCTCTCGCACCTGGGCGACCACGTGACCACCACCGCAGGCCCGCTGCCACCCACGCCCCGACGTTCTTCCGCCTTGGGAGCGATTTTCGTTTCTTTCCTCAGCAGCCTCGACTCATAAACCTCGACCGATTTCTCTCACTATCCTCGTTATACACCTTTTTTGTCTCCCCTTTGAGGTTAGGTCGCGCGGTTTTAAGGTACAACACGAGACGCGGGATACGGTAGGACCGTCGAGATTCACGGTACGCTTGTGAAATTGCGCATCGGATTGTATTATCGAGAGTAAGTAACGTATGTAAGTAAGAGCGCGAGGCGCACCGTGCAACTGGTGTCTGGGAACTGATAAGGCCCCCGACGACACGCGGCGCGACGCGATCGAACTCGCATATAATGCGCGCAAGACGGGGGTTATATTTCACTAGCTGTTATATGGCCTTGCCAGCACGCACTTTTCATACCGCGGCTGCCTGAGAGACGCAGATAAGTAAGACTCTCGGAGCGAGTGAGAGTGATTTGAGTAGGTGCGAGCGGCGGTCGTTGCTGCACTTGATAAGTAGGTAAGCATAGCTGAGTAAACAAAATCAGATGTGTGCGTGTGTCATTGATTTTATTTGTATACTCTTCTGTGGTTTAGAGCTCGTTCGGAGAATTTCATCTTGGTGCCAGTGCCTTGCTTTTCTTCTAGACTCAGATTGAAGCTGTTAAAAGTATTTGCAATTATTTTTTAAGTAAGGAACCTTCACAGTATATAACAATATATTGTATCGTGCAAAACTCTTTGATCAAAAAGTATATAATTCGTCTTTTGTACAATAAAAATGCCACATCATTGTTTTTCGTTTCAGGAATGACAAACAGCGTTATCTGATTTATTTGTACGAACCAAATATCACCTCAGAATTCCGCATAATATATGCCTAAAAATTCGGGCATCTCAATTAACAATCATCGTCGCAGCGAGAGTAATACACTTTTTTCGTTACATAATAACCGACGAGAAAAGTTATCCGATACTCGTTCTTCCACGATACGACGCGAAAGCCCAATAACTCACTGTGTCTCTTCTCATATACCACTCGCGCTCATTCTTGGTATTTATTTATCTCTATCTCGATCCCCGCCCGTCATATCGAATTTTTGTCCCGATCTCGATCGTGTATGCACGAAAAATAAAAAAAAACCGAAGAGAAGAACATGAATGTGTGCCGTGTGACGTCGTTAATACTCTAGTTTAACTCGAAGCGGTTCAAACTTGTTTGCACTATGCCCGCGTGTAATATACTCCTCGCGCGCGTATAAATAAAGTAAGTAAAGCAAGCGAAGTGAAAATTGGAGCCTTTGAAAGGCGCAGGCGAGTATATTATAGCGATGCGCCGAAGGTCAAACGGATGCTCCGCTGGTCTGAGAGTACGGAGATTACGCTTTGTGATAACCGGGCGGTTCTCGACCGTTATTATATGAATTTCAGCGGATATTTGGGGAATATGATTTTTGCGGAAAATTTACGGGTTCGCGTGGGCGGCTCTGTAACTCTATTTACAGTTACTTTGAGAGATTAAGCGGTTGTACAGAAAATCGCAGTTATTATATTACCTCAGGTGTTGGCATTAATTACATTAAATTTCTACGTATTGCATTTTGATTTAAAATCTTGTCACTTCTTAAGACATCACTCCACATCTTCCAAACTTCTCCAACGCCACCCATAAACCCAACAATTCCCTACACACACGTATCTCCAACCCCTCGCACGCAAACTGACCCGAACTTGTAGGGCGTCGAAACGACAACAATCGCTCCAACCCGCTCAAACACAAATTCAAACGTGAACGTCGAATTCTCGGCCTGCACTCTCATTTCGATGCAATGTGCGGCGGGAGCCTCCGCGGTTTATCGTCGACTTCCATTTCACGCGGTTATTGCACCAATACACAATTACGCCACGGCCCCGTCGATATATAATTTGCCGCCCACGGTTCTGAATATGCAGAGAGGATGAAAGTCAACCCTCGGTGCGACGGCGCTGGCTGCGGGGGAGTGAGAGATCGGTGATATTGTTTTCGACTTCGGCGCTCGCGCATACCGCGACACGTTAATTGAGCCGTGACAATACAGCGAGAAGGTGGATGTATGTGTGTGGATGTGGATGATTTTCGGTGGGTTAAGGATGGCGATTGGATTTCTTATAATTGGTTGATGTGAAGTTATTGCTGTGCGAGTTATCTGCAGTTTTGTAAGATAAGTATTCAAGAAGATGCAAGAGATACGGATTGTAAGATTATACGTGTATTTATAACCAATGATAATGAGATATCTAAGCTCATTCACCCAGTTACGATCAGATAATTCTACGATCGATCGTTATTTCTTATAATTGAATATCGTTGTCTCTTTACGAATAATTATAATTCATGATTTTTTTTACACTATTAGAAAACTTCACTTGAAAACGAAAAAAGTAACCGCAGTACGTACACCTACATCCACGTAACTTTCCTAACATCGGCAACCTTTTCCAACTCTTCATATCCCACACCGACCTGCGCCCAACTAAATTCCCATCCCACACCCATGCAATCCTTCTCCACCCCCTACGCGCACACATCGGGCGTATAAAGACCGAACGAGACCGACACGCGCGCGGACACAGACACATCACAGCCGCGAGAGAGAGAGAGAGCGAAACACAGGGGGGCGGGTTGGCTTTCGATGCAATTCCCCGCGCCGCACGCGCGCGCGTTGTGTACGAATCTGCGCGGCCCCGTTGTAATTGATTCATGATGGAACCGCGAGCTCAAACACCGACGGCTACATTTTGATATGCCCTGTCGGCTCGCGCTTCGGCATCTCTATTATGCCTCGGCGAGCTCCCGCCGCCGCCGCTGCACATTGCGGAAGGTAAATATAGCCCAGCGAGCGAGCGCGCGAGGCTTAAAATGTTTCGGAATAATGGAGTTCGAGAGGGTGCTGTGTGAAGGGGGTATCGATTTTCGATTGTCGGGTGGTGAGTCTTTTTGTGGAATAAGGAGAATTTTGAGATTTGGAGGTAAGGGGGTTGGTATATCTTTTTTGGGGTGTGTTGGTGTTAGTGGTAGGCGTTGGGCGAGTTGAAGAAAATGGTTGAATATATTCGTTGTGGATACTGACAATGAGGTCAACTTATACGTTACGTAGTTATCGAATTTTGCTTCAAGTGAATTTGTTCAGGAACCAACGACTTTATATATATAGCTATACATCAGAAAAAGATAGAGATGTTGGTTCCTCCTAGAGCAAGCTTTGTTTTATTTACTGCAGCTGAAGCTTCCTACAAGTCTGTTGAAGTTGTTAAGTCGTTAAACTTTATTGTTAAAAAATAGTTCATTTTTTTCTCAATACATTCATGCACTCTTATGGAATAAGTACAAGTACTAACAAGCAAACGACGAAAGATCATCAAAGCCGATTACCACAAGAAAAATATATAAAAACGTAAGAATTGGCATACCACTTCTCATCCAAGTTACATAAGAATCAATCGACTTCACCAACCATACACCATATTATCACCTCAAAAAATCATTCCCACATCATGCCACCCTCTATAACTCATCGTCCACCCGCGTATCTCTTTCTCTTCCCCCAATCAGCCATCGAATCACAGGGACAATTACGACCCTCAATCACCTCGGACACAACCGTCACCCTTACAACACCGCGCATCGACTGTGTCATAATACGTGCGTACATACATACACGTCCCCTCACACTCCCGCGATCAAGCGCGAAAAGTGGCGTCGAAGAGGGCAATCCAGGGGGCTATCCTACGAGTTTACGCGACATCCTATATATGTGTCTGTGTGTAATCGCTCTGACGGATCGCGCAATCACGAGGTAGTACAAACACACGCGCGCGCATATTTGACACGCAGTCGTAGATCGGCAAATCATCATCGGCTCTCTCTCTCTCTCTCGTCGAACGGCATCCGACAACGTAACAAGTCAACAAGCGCGCGAGCGCGAGCCATTATGGCCGTGTATACACTCTAACGCGCGCGCGCGCGATCGCGAGGACGACGAATTCTCATGCGTTCGTTCTCTATTGACAATTTTCGGCCGGCGAGAGTAGAGGTATCGGTGCTCGCTGATGCATTGCTCGTGGGTTGGGCTCGCTGCTGCTGCGGGAGAATCGTTAGCTCGCCGACGAGAGAGGGAATGTGTCGCGCGCAGGTTTCGGCTGGGTGGAGATTGGCGTTTTGAGGGCTGTATGTGTGTGTGGGTATGAGAGGAGAAAGATTGCTCGGTGATATGTGGGATAAGTGGGGGTGCCGATAATAATTATGCTGGTTGCTGGGGAAAGAGTTTCGTTAGTTAGTTGAGGTGAGTATATTATTACGAGGAATGCGTTCTGTTGTACGTGGTATGTATATTTGTGCACAGATCTGGTGCAAATGTTTGTAAGGTAATAATTTATTAATTTAAAGGAATGTCTCTGTATCAAAACAAAATCCATCATACTTTTTATAAAACAGTATCTAGGTAGTAATATCATTGTAATTTATTGAAATCTTAATTAAGATTTTTATATTTTTTTGTATTTTTATAAGCTTTAACATTATAAGCTTTACTCTAGGTCACTGCCTAAAAAAAAATAAATAAATTTTTTTTTTTAGGCAGTTACCTACAATAAAGGTTATAATAATAATAATAATAATAATAATAATTTTTCATTTGTTAGAAATAGTTATGGATAAATGAATAGATGTGATGTATTCATTTGGATACCGTAACATTTTGGTAATTGTTCCGGTATTATCATAACAAAAGCTAATTTTAGTTTCATGCTATTTTTTTTTATTTTTTACCTATCTTGCAACAACATTAAAATTTATGTATATTTTAATTCTGAGTTTTATCTTACTATCGTTTACTATTATTTATTAATGATATAGTGTATCAATTTCTATTGCATATTTTATTTTACAACACCCTTGAGATTCCGCTCTTACTTATTTAACAAACAAATAACATTGTATATTTTCGATCAAATTCTATTGCGGAAAATAGAAGCTAAATTTGCAGCAAGTACCGAAACCATTATTTACCGGGAGCCTGAATGCTATTGGATATAATTAAGATAAATATAAAGCTGCAAGCCATGCATGTGAATTGCCGTAAATTGTACACGCCAAGATCGAACTATAAATATGTCATGTCTTGCCTAACTCATCCGTATCTACTGTAGCAATAGCTCGTTTCCAAGATTTAGGACACGCTAAACAACATCTCGGGCGCCAAGATAATTATTTACCCTCATTTTCCAAATGAATAAATAGATCGATTTTGTGGTATTTTCCATTGCTTTAGCAACATTGTTAGTAACTTTTTCTATGCATTCATTGTCACTTATTATGGTCATGATTATAGGCCAGTCTACACTAAAACGAGCCTCATTACTTATATTATAAATATGAATCACATATCTATATAATATTGACAAAAAAAAGAAGAATTTCTTATTACCATTGTACTATCTTATACTCACAAAATAATAAACATAATAACTGTATTAAAAAGTAAAGTAATTAATTAATTATACTCTGAGAGAACACCAAACCTCTCGTACCCCTCCGATTATTTCTTTTCCACCAAAAAATCGAACTCTCCCTTCCCACCACCCCCTGTTTGTTTTAAGACCAGCCCGTCGCAGCAAAAAAGTCATATACAAACACAAATCCGTGGGCAAGCGTTCTCGCGGCCTAATTGAAAAAGTCCGACAATGAGAGACAGACAGACAGTCGCGGGATATCTCGATATCGTTGGATTGCGAATTCCGCGCGTGTGTTGACTCTGAACGACAATGGGAGCCAATATCGCGCGCGAGAGTGTATCGAACGCGAGTATGCGCGCGTGTTTATTGCTCCGCGGCGGTAATAAGGGGTTATTGTTTCGCGGATTATATTGTGTGTGTATTGGGGTCGCGGGCTTTTTTTAGCGCGGGGTCCTCGAGAGTGTCTTTGTGGGAACTGACGCATCGGGAATGGTGGGACAATGGTGAAAAAAGAGTGTTAGATTTGTGCCGATTTTTCGATTAGTCAGTGATAAGGATGGCTGTGGATTCTATTTGCATTGTTGTTATTGTGTTTCAGGAATGGAGGTATACATTGATAAGATGCAGAGGAGAAATGGGTTTGAGCAGAAGTCATTGTATGCTATGGTAATGAGTTGAAAAATGTGGAATTCTAGATAATAATGATATAGAGAATGTAATAAGTTTCTGTAAGAGTTCAGTTAAATCGCTCAATTATTCCTTGGGAACTACAAATGAAAAATCTCAAAATGTTTGCGGTGTACTTTTCAATGACGATAATCTAGCCTCTATTGACAAACCCTAAATGCAAAAATTTTCACTTCCAACTATTTCGTAAGTATAGGTATAATATCACATCAATTTGTCATAAAATTTACCAACACCCAACTAACAAATCATTCCAATTTTCAATCACAGCTCTCTCTGATCACCAGATCATCAATAACCCACAACCACCACCACGTGTCCCACATTCCCACATCATTCCTCCAACACCATCATGAGTCATAACCGATTCTTCGCTTTATCCTCGACCAATCGCTCCCTTTCTGTAATACTCGAAGTCAAACGAAAGCTACGGTGCTGCGCGAAATAATCGACGACGGTAGTGCCTTATATTGATCGATCGGGAGAGAGAGCAGCTAGCGGCGCTCCAATCATAATTTAACGAACGCCGCGTTCCATTAGAGAGAGCGGCGAAGTTCCGGGGGCCACTCGGGCAACTTTCGACGAAGTATCTCGGCGCAAGTGGGCGCCAATTGTTTGTACACGTTTTTGATGGCTGTTGGATCGGGTGGAGAAGAGCGCGCTCGCGATATGTATATGGTTGGTTTAAACCGGTGGGCTAAAGTGTTGTTTGGGGTTGAAAGTACGTAAGATGGTTCTCGAGTGGTATACGTTGTTGTTGGCTTTGGTATCACGATGTATTCTGATTATAATGCAAATTCGGGTACATCTGTAGTTGATGAATATTTATATATTAGATGATTGGAAACAATTTGAAATCATCTGGAGCCATCAAGATGATTCCTAATAATTATATTGTAGACATTCGT
Organism: Torymus auratus; assembly: GCA_900474315.1. NCBI lineage: Eukaryota > Metazoa > Arthropoda > Insecta > Hymenoptera > Torymidae > Torymus > Torymus auratus. The sequence continues at coordinate 25,959 of UXGD01000851.1, forward strand.
ATCAGGATGTCCTGTGAGTAGATCTCATAAAAATTTCTATAATTTTATACAATTTTATGCAAACGATGAGCTATATCATTTGGTTGACCCTTCTTTGATAAACCAGAACTCAACCAGAAATCTCGTTTCTTTATTAACAAATAATTCTAAACCATCTGTCACATTCACAACAAAGCATCCTTACAGCTTTTTGCTTTAAGCCTAACCAACAATACCATTTGCAATATATTTACCAAATCCCATTTTGCATAGACCTCCGCGCACCACAACTACTCCCCTACCCATCCGGCAACCCAACCTTTTCTCATCCCCTCCCTCAACACACACACACATACAGCTACACATCCTTCCACCCCCATTTTAAGGGGAAATCGCAGTAGCAGCAGCAGCACCGTGGGGACTCGCCCGCGATCGTGTCGCTGCAGGACCCGGCCATCATCATCGCCTCTCCCATCCGGCTGGCTCCCGCCTACCGAAGACGACGACGACGCCGACGTCGAGGATAGAAGCTCGCAAAGGTGTGGTCCCCGGGCGCGTCCAAGCCGTCTTGGATTAATATAAAAGTGGGTGGAGCCAGGGAGAGAGAGAGAGAGAGCAGCAGTCTGGCCGGAAGTACTGCGCGTCTAGGGGGAGGGAAAGAGGATGCTGCGGACGTCTCTCTTGGCCCCTACTCCTTGCGCTGCTGCAGGCGTGGGTGGCGGCGATGCGCGCGCGCGCTCGTGCGTTGCCTTGGTTGCACCCGAGAAGAGAGAGAGAGGTTCCTCTAGGAAGTGTGGGGGGATATATGCGTGTGTTGCATAATTTCGAGGAGGAGAGGAGGAGGAGGTGAGAGGCTGTTTTGGAGTGCCGGCTAGGTGTGGCGTGTGGATTGTATTGATTCGGGATGGATGGTAAGGAAAAAGGCTGGCTGGTTAGAGTTTTGTTTGAGAAGTTGGTATCAAGCTGCAGTGAATTTAAATCCCGTTAATAAACAAAAAAGCGACAAAGTATGTTAAAAATAGTTTAAGTAGAACCATTGGTCGGATACTGTAGCTTCGCGAGTAAACTGAAAGTATTGATGAAAATTTGAAAAATTCTACCGTGACACCTCTCCTTGAAAAAGCGCATTCAAAATCGTTACGCCGCATATATAACTTTATTTTTAGCCCTCAAGGCCGCTTTTCAAACCCACTCCGGCTTTTCAAAAGCGCACCTGCCTCCCTACGCGGTATAAAAATTTCTTTTCGCCCTTGAATTTTTTCAAACCACTACCTATACTTTTTCGAATTTAACGTTTTTTTACCATAATTCTCTGCAACCACATTATCATTAACTTACAACCTTCACCTAAAATAAAATGAATTTCCACCTTTGGAAAACCCACCCTCCCCCTTTATTGTTATAAACAACAGAGTTCACGAGCCGCTCCCATACGGAGTGGATCGACTCGCAGGAGTATAGTCAGCATCTCCTCTTTCTCTGGAAAAGAAAACTCTCGCGTGGGTGGGGGTTGAGTAGGAGAGCGAGCAAGGGTTGCCTCTGGTTCTCCTCCTCTTTCCTCCCCCCACTCCGTGGGGCCTTGGTGGTAGGCAACGCCTCCTCCCTCCCTCCTTGAGAGGCCAGAGGAGCTTTCTTCGGAGGGGTAGGAGGAGGGAGAGAGTTCCCCAGGTGAACGTAGCGCACACGTCGTCTCGGAGATGCCATTGCGCCCGGCGCGCCAGCACGCAAGAGCGATTTAATGGGATTCTAGCGGATGGAGGACGTGACGCGTTGAGTCCGTGAGCGAGTAAGAGAGGAAATTTCTTTGAGAAAGAAGGGGGGATGGCTTGAAGTGTTAATTTATAAATTTAATGGTTCAGGGATGTGGTGAGGTTTGGTTTTGTTGTAGATGGCAATTTCAGTTGTTGATTAATTTAAAAATAGTAAGAACATTCATTTTTCATTGACGAAGAAGTTTTTTTCAATCTACTTCTTAAGAATGGGGCGTTCATTAGTCATTTAGATGTTCGTTAAATTTTTCATAATACTCCAATGTGACATAAAGACTGGCTCTATTTTTCTTAAACGTAAATTGTTCTACATAGGTAACATTGCTAAGTTAGTTTAGCAAACTCAAGTTGTAGAAACAAAATCGAGAATAACTATACCTTGGTTCTTTTTACAGAAAAAAAAATATCGACCTGGTATAGCAGAATATAAAAGTACAAACTAATCAAATATTAACAGAGGTAATTTAGCTAAATACTCTAATAAATTAAGAAATAGTACCTCAACTATAGCATATATATTTATATTCTATAATTACAGTCGCATTCAATATTAAAGCAGCTTATTCATGAATAGCGAACGAAGCAAGCAACTATAGACAAAAAAAAAGCAGGAGAGAGAAAAAAACAAAGAGCCTAAGTAAACAATTAAAAATATACATGAACTATAGGAGCGATATAGATAAACGCTGGTAAATAATAAGCTAACGAGAAATGCGCCTAGTCCATAATACATGGGAAAATAGTTCTGTTTACTCGGCTGAGTAGAAGTCCTCAGGAAAATTGATTTTAATAAATTAAATTTCCTTTCGAGCTCGACCTATAGCCACCCACGTATACACCGACGTGTGTACGATACTGTACATTCATTAACCTAGAGTGAGCCTATAAAGCGCTATTATCAGCGCGCGTGTATATAGCTATATACTGCCGTCGTAGCTCGAGAATTTATAATTGTCGTATAGGTAGCTGTAGCGATGGAAGAATGGATCTATCGATTGCGATATTCGAATAAGGTTGCTTGCGAATGTCGAGCTGTTGTTTTTCCTATTATTTCTTTAATTTGTTGACGAGGGGGCCGATGGAAAACAAGCGATTGTGCTAAGTTGTTGAAACGGTTCCGATAAGGCGTGGGTCGTTACCTATATATGTTATGTCAGTTGTGATAGGCGCGTGCAAAATAAAAACAAAGTTGCGTGGAAGGCAATGAAGGTTATATGCTAGTATTTGACTTGATGGTGTAGTAAAAAGTTATCTATAATACAATTTTCTGGAAAGTTTGCAAGAAATCAGCAAAAGAAGGGAAAAATAAATATAGTGTACTATATTAATTTTTCTCTTCTTTTGCTGATTTCTTGCAAACTTTCCAGCAAATTGTATTACAGATAACTTTTTACTACACCATCAAGTCAATATACAAACTATACGAAACTAATACATGCTGACTATTAATTATCCCTATCATATGGTCCAAATGTAAGCCTAATAATAGGGACTTCATGGCATGTACCATTAACAGGATTTATTTCGTCCCAAAACCAAAGTAACTTATCAACAAAATTTCTTTTCATACTAATAGAAACACGACAATTGCAGTATTTAACATTCCCATCTTCTTTAAAAATCACGTAGAACCCTTACACTATCTACAAAAAAAATATCTACAAATCTCCGATCAATCAATCAATCCCCTCGCATCATAACCCCCGCGGAGCGACGGTGTTTAGCAGCGGCGGTCGTGAAAACACGTGGCGGCGCGCATGAGGCAGCCAGGCAGACAGGCGGGTATGTACAAGTGCAGTATATAGTGCGACAAGATATTCTATCAATTGGTGCGTGCGTGCAGAGCAAGAAGAAGCAGAAGAAGAAGCAGAATCAGAAGAAGAAGCGGAGAGAGCAAGGGAAGACTACCTGGACGGGTCTCCAGCGTGGCTCCAGCATATCCCGCTTCCTCGTGGCTGTCCTCGGTCCTTCCGTTTCTCTCTATCTCTCTCTCTCTCTCTCTTACTTCTTATTCCTCACCTTCCTCAGCGAGTCCTTAGGGGGTAGCACAGTTCGGCGCGTCTCATCCACCCTTGCACGGCACTGTCTCTATCTCTCTTTACCTCTCTTTCAATAACGTTTTTATCGTCTTATACTGTCCGCCTCTCACCCTGCCGCCTCGCCACTGCGCCACGTGCAACTCTCACCACCACCACCACCACCGCACACCACCGCACACCACCACAACAACAACAACACCTGTCCCTTATCCAGTTCCAGACCCTTTCCCACGTATATACTCCCCCTGTATCTCCTTACACATATATACGCGCACGTATATGTGTGCGCTTATATATATCTATATATCTCTATATGTATATATATATGTTTATATGTGTGTGCCCTACGCGGGGGGTATATGTATACGCTGGTGTATATCGCGCGCCGGTGGCTGCCGTCGCGACTCTGCGCCGCTCTGAGACGAGAGCCGTGTGCCGCGCGCCACCGTGTACGCGCGCGCCAACGATAGAGTGAGAGAGCGATAGAGACAGAGAGTGAGAGAGTGAGTGAGAGAGAGGATCCCCCACCGCTGCGCCGACTCGTGCAGCCTGCCCGAATAGGCGGCGGCACGCGGCAGTAGCAGCACGCGGCCACTGAGTCGGCGCACTGAGAGCTGGCTCTCTCTACTGGGTGGGAGAGAGAGAGGAAGAGAGAGGGATATATAGATATATCGAGTGGTGACGCGTGAGTGTCGATATAGGGGGATATTGGAAGTTTTTTTTTTTTTGGGAACGAGGGGTTTTTGGGTTGGGGTTGTTGAGAATTGTCGTGTAATGTGTTTACTATAATTTTTTTTTATAGCAATGTGGTTTTTTGTGGTTTGGTGGTTTAGTTGGCAGATTCAGAGATCTTTGATAAATGTAGATTGGAATAAATAATAGTAAACACTAATCAAAAGTTGTAATGAATAGTTGAAAATTTTTTAAAATAATTTTCAAATTATATAGAAGATTTTTTTTCAGATTTAAAGTATATGTTTATATGTATTCTTAAAATTTTGATGTTTATTACTAATGTTATACCTATATTGCCATAAACATTTTGTATATTATATATATTAGAAACTTTAAGTTATCAATGATTCTTAGAATATCAAATAGTACTTTTTACTTTTACTTTAAGTAGTAATAAAGGATATCGTTCAGACGAATTTATATATATATTGCTGAGTTAGGGGCTACTTTGCTACTCCATACCATTGCTATTACTTCAGTCTTTAACTCTTTATTATGACTTACAGATGAACACATAAATAGATTACATTTTATTTTATGACAATGTCGATAACTGTACAAAAATGCTACAAAAATATTGAAGCAGTTGGAATATTATAGTGTAATTAAAAATGGATGTTTAAGCGAAAGTTGAAAAAACAAAAATGTTGCATTGCAAATAATTTGACAGCTATCCATTAAATGTGTAAAAAGTTCTTAGATATATTCGCCGGTTATTGACAGGTTTAGTTCCAGAAATAGCGTTGGTTTGCTATATTACTAGCACTGTAAAAAGTGAATTATCTGAAAACAACAACCAGAGTCAGAACAACAACCCCAAGTTTGCTACATGAGTAGCCGCTGCGTAAAACGTAAATAGAATTCGATTCATTGCGCGAGTTTCACTTATTGTTCCAAATTGTCACCTGAAGTTGCTCCGATTGATTCGTCCACGTTCTCGTTTCCTTTGGATTTAATGAATTGACACGGACTGTAAACATAAACCTAAACAAGTACTTGTGCGTTTGTTCTTACACGATAAATGTACAAATATGTATGACAGTCGATATAATTTTTTTAGTCCTTCGTTACTTTTGATGATAATCATATTTCGAAAGAAATCAGTTTTCTTTAGTTTAGCAAAATTTTTACAATGAAACATGTATTTAGAAAATTCTTGTATAGAAGAATTTTTCTGCTTAAAATAATTCATTTACAAGATATTTTTCTGAGCATTCGTGATAAGAAATTAATTCTTAATACAGACTGCCACAAAATCAATGGAAAATTCTAAAAATAGCTTAAACGAAATCCACGATATCTATATAGTATACCCTTAAATAAATAGATTCTCATCGCTACGAAACACACGAAGACCAATTTTGCATTATAAATCGTATAGAATTCAGCCCCGTGTTTACGAAGGAAAACATCCCCTATCATTTTCCACGACGCAGAAAACGCTCTAAATTGCCTCGACTTACTGTTCTTTGCGTATGGCGACCGCAAAGTTTTTTTTTCGTCGCAAAAAAAAGACGTTCGGGGAAAAGTCATACACCTGCAGTTATTACGTATGCATTCGTCAAACCGCAAGAGTGCGCCAATAGTCGGTCCTGCGTCGCGCAAAAACACACTGCATACATACTTAGCTGAACCTTTCTCCTCTTTCTCTATTTTTCTCTCGTCGCATAATAATACTACACAAGCGAGAAATATTGAGGCGGGGGTGTATATACTTCACGATTGCAATTAAATGACCGTTGTCGATTTGAATTATTCATTTGTGTAAGTGCCGCTACTTTCTTTTGTTTGGGATATGCGTAGGTAAGTTAGTTAATGTGTTAAATAAATAGAAGGATTTGTTTTTATGCGAATGAAAGTTTCCTATTTATTTGATACTTTTATAGTATATTTGTGTTGGCAAGTGTTACGAGTCAGAACTCACAGATAAATATATAAATGGAGGACTTGATAAAAAACGGCATAATGGCGTGACTCGGCGGGAAAAAGCGTACAATTTGTTTTTTCATAAGAAATTTTATTTTTCTTGAATTTGACATTAATTTATTACTCCAAGATTATGAAGAAGGCATCAAAATTATTACAAAAAATCACAAGCCGAGTACATTTGTCCAAAAAAATAAATTTCAACAATATTAACATCTGTTTAAGATCATCTGATAAATAATATATTTTAAAAACTTTGACTATTAAATAAATAACCATATCCTCATATACTATATTTATTGTAGACACAAGGTGGCACGGTACAACTTGCATCTGAAAAAATAAATCTGTATTCTACAGCTATTTTCTCCACACCAGACTGGCATCACCCCTCACGCTATCACCAACTACCACCTAAAATCGTTCACACCACCTTTAAACCTCTCCAACCGTACCCACGAAAAAGCGACGCGCGACCGACCTACATCCACCTCTCACCGCACCTTTCCCCACAGCAAAGTTTCACTCTTTCTCTCTCTCTCTTGCACTACCAGAACTCACTTTCCACTGTCGATATCGCGGCGCGGGCGCGAGACACACTTCGCGCTCGTACACATATATATATATATGTACTCTTTGACGCAAGAAACACACGCGAACAACAACAAACAGCGCGCGCGCGGCCACAAAGCTCGCTCGCTCCCGGTCCATTATGACGTGGCCAAAGGGCCGCCGCGTGAGTGTGTGGGCCGGCGCCGCCGCGTCTCTCACTCGATACTTGCCCGACAACTCGACAGCGGCCGGCGCGCAGGCCTATTCTTGCCGATTTTCAGAGAGTGAATGTGTGTACGCGTGGGTGGAGATGACTTTTGACGGACTTTGAAGTTGTTTGCGGCGAGTTTTTGTTTGGCTGAGATAGCAGGAGCGAGATGTGTGGACTGTATAGTTTAGCTTTTGTAGTCTGATGTTTTGGTCATTAGTGCCTTTTGATATGAATTTTGCAGTTTTCATGTAGTCGAGAAAAGAGAACAATAGGTGCAAGATATAGTGAGAAATTGTGTAAAAAATAGGGAGTTAAAATAGTACAGAAACTATAAGGTAGCATCTAAATAGTTGTTATTATATATTCACCACGTGATTCTCGCGTTTGACGGTATTAGATAACTGTGGTCAGATGAAAAATATCATTTTATCAAACATATTTCGAGCTTGATATTTTTGATATTTTAGAATTCACGATATTAATTAAGAATTTAGTATTGCCACAATAAAAACAGTGACAAAAGTTATTTTTGTGATCTTGCTTCTTCTCTACAAGTGGAGGAATATTTTTTTTAATTATTTCTTCTTCCTTAAATATTGAGGAGTAAAAATATTACGATTCAAATGACTATGTAATTATTGAAACTCGGAATTCCATCAAATCATACAGTATTCGATACTAACTAACACTTTTTGAGGATGACAAAATTCGACATTTGTTAGGTAACTAAACATTATTATTATTATAGCTAACTAAAAATATTTTGCTCTATAATAGAAAACATTATTTAGATAAATTGTAATCAATAGGATTAAAAGTTATAGCCAAACTCTTTCCTACATTTGTGTTACTCTAAATTTTATTAAATAGAAGACAAGATAAATTAATTAATCATTTCAAAAGTCGTATTCATTGATCTAATTATTCAAGAATTAATTGACACCAAACAAGTATAAATGCCAATCAAAAAGAGCAAAAATATAGAAAAAGTCAATAATCACATCAAAACACGAAGCAATAGAAAGTCAACCCATCACTGCAAACAAAAACTTTAATCTCTCCAATACGATCCTCGAAATAATTCACGACCCAATTAATCCTTCAGCCATGCTCTCACAAACGAATAAACAAAAGCGTCGCGCTCCAGGCAACAAATGAAAAACAAACCTACCCCCCACCTACCTCATAACGCGGCCAATAAACGCGCCGACTAAGTGGATCCATCCCCCACATCCACCCCCATACGCATACAAAACAATCCCACTGCAATTTTCCGACGCTTTATTTTCGACAGCCGCGTCGACCTCCGCCCACGCCAATGCGAAAAAGCCACGCGACTTTTCGCCACATACACGCGCGTTGTTTGCAGTGCCGAGCACACGCATATAGGACGGGATTGAAAAGATTGTCAACAGGCGCACGCAGAGAGCGATGCAGCCCGCGAGCGAGTGAGCGCGGGGCTTCCCACCTGTTGCTGTGTTCTCGAATTTAGCGATGGATTTTATCCGGCCACCGGTTTATTTTCGCCTGTACACGAGAGCTACTGCTGCAGCGGCATTGATATACATATTGAACGAGCGCGTAATCGCCCATCGGATGCAGCGCTGCCGACCCCCGTCCGATGCATCCGCGTCGTTTTTGCATGGAGCTGCGTGAATGAGAGAGGGAGAGTGAGGGATGAAATAGTGGGGCGCGAGTGTGAGCGTGGAAATCTGGCTGGATGAGGGAGCCTCGAAGAGATTTATTCGTGGTTTTTTGGATGATTAATTAGGAGATCGGCGTGTCCGGGTGTCAATTGGATGTAGGGCACGCTGGTTCAGTGATGGATGTGTGTATGAGTTTAATTTACGGTAAGATGGGAAGAGGGAGAGTTTTAAATACGGTTTTTATAGCTAGGTAAATGCTTTATTGAAGATTTGAAGTAGCTGAAGATATCAAAACGTCTTTTATACTATTATTATCTTTTGTGACTGTTACACCTAAATTAATTGATACTCTATTAAAACTGTAAGAATGTCTTCTAATTAGGTAACAATAATGAGCCAGATTGCACTACGCCATCTAGCAGTGACTTATAGGACTATAATTTATGTAAAGGTTATATTTTGATTTAATTTTATCACTCTGGCATTCTGCATACGTTTATTAACTTCAACATCCTACAACAACATAGCCGAGAACCAAGAAATTTCCAAATCTAGAATTAGATTCACTAATCACTAAGCAGTAAAACTACGATTGATCCACCAACTCCATCTAGCGGCGATCCCAGCGCTACAATCCGAAGTATAACTTATTCATCACAAATCGAAACATTTCCCAAAACCCTCCCTTATCAGCCATTCAGCACCCTATATTCATAGACGCGTGCAGGCATTCGCCATCAGACCATCCACAATCCGATCCCGCGAACACAATACGCGCGCACCCGAGCTTTCCGCAACGAAAATAAGCCTGCATAATAACGAAACAGCGGAGAACGAACCAGAACCGGTAGCAAAAAAAAGCGAAGACAAATGTATACGCACGTGAAAGGGAAACCGGGTGCATATCGAATCCTGTGCAAATTCGACGGACACTCGATGCGAATGCATTTTTAATCGCGCATCTTTGCTTTTGTTGCTGTCCGATCCGCTTATGTACACTCAATCAACGCGCACAGCGCGGCATAGGTTATATACGCGGCTTTTTATTGACGTTTGATCTGCATTTGTATAAGGACCGCTGCTGCGTTTTATTGGTGTGTACAGATAACCGTTTTGACTGGAACTGAGTTATTAGCGGGAGTGACATTCTCTGCGGAAATAATGCTGTGTTAGCAGTTTGGTTATACTTTGGTTATGAATATTAAAGCGGTGTTAGGGGTTGCATTATGTCTATTTATTTTACATAATCTGTTCAAAATGACATTTATATTTATATTTGTCTTCTTAGAAAAAAACTACCATAGAAGATTTAAATTTTATACGTTCCGTATCCCTAAATATACTGTAAATTCGTTAATTTTTCATGCCTCAATTTGCCAACTTAAACACTCAATTACAAAAGTTTATTGTATTTGAAAACCGCAAAGTAACGAATGACCGCAAATGCGAAATTGCATGTCCTCGGGTGTAATTTAATTTTTCCAGACTGTAGAAAGACGGTAATCATCTTGAGTGGAGGAGAAAGGGTTGTATTGTCGTACATCATGTTCTTGCGACCCTCGAGTGGACTGTGTTGATAAATTATGGAAAAATCAACAATGTTGTCAGTGAAATGTAATGTTTTTATTAGAGATAGTCGATATTCTACAATATTTACTAAAACATATCAAATGAGAGCTGAATGATATTAAGAATTCTTTCGAATACAAGGTGAACTATGAAGTGGAGTCGTCTAATCTAAATTTAATCCCTCTGATCACGTGATTACATAAATATAGCTAGAAAAATATTTTCATATTAATCTAGTTATGTTACTCATAGGCAACTTGATGACTGAAAAGTGAACTTGAATATGTTGCAAAACTTAGCATACACTGAAACTACATTTAAATAAAAAATAATTTTTAACCCCAACTACAGCCACACAAATTAAAACAAATTGCACCGTCAATGAAAAGTATCGCTCAATTCACCCTCATAATTCTCATCCCACAGTACACCGCGCCGTCCAATTAAACATTCATATCCGCATCCGATGCGCAATAAAACACCGACAAGCTAGCTATATATACACGTTCGCAACGACGACATCGACGACTGCGCGACGTCGCAAACAAACAGCATCAAACAATAATCGTCCCCGCGTCATTCCGCAATTCATCGCGACTGCATCGATGTAGACCATCGTGCGCCCCATTATCATTTCACGTGTGCGCATATATATACGCAATATGCGCGCGCGTGGGAGGAAAATGTAATGAGAAAACAAGGGGGTAGAAGCTCGCACAACAACGCCTGCCACCACGCCAGCGCGACGCGGTCAATGAAAAATGCATCAGCCGTGTATATGCGCGAGCGCGCAAACATGTCACGAATATATCTATATCTGCGGTTACACGTATACGTGCATATAATAGACGCGAATCGAGTGGATGGGTGTATGTATGGACGCGAGATCTGAGGATGTATATTGTCGAGGAGAAAGAATATGCGCGCGAGGCTGTTTGTTTGGGAGAGTGGAGAGGTGAAGGGGTGCAGGCGAGTAAACAGAGTGAAGGGTATTAATGGATTTTTGTTGCGTTCGTAAGGGAAAAGTTGCAACGAGTATAAACTAGATATAGTGGGTGAATTGAATAGGGGGGATTGTGGTAGAGGATAGATCGGTGATGTATAACGTTATGGTTGGAAATGATGAAGATGTACGTAACGTCAGTTGATTGGGGTTAAAGGAAAGGTGCGAATTAGCTAATGATATGAATAGATAAATAGGAGGGTAACTGAAATTATTGATGTTGTAAATATTCAATAATGTTATACAAATTGCTAGTGTGTATTATAATTAAGATGACGTGTAACAACTGTATATAATTTCGAAATTTACGGCAAATGATGTTCCGACGAACTAAACATTTTTTAAAAACACAAACCCATTCGTTCTTGAACATTCCACACAAAAAAAAAATATTTCTCCTCTAAACCCTTCCTTTCCCTCCTTCACCACACGCTATCACGTAAGACAACGGCCGCGTGCACTCGCCACACCGGATCTCTCGCGCTCGCACTTTCGCGCGCGCAATGCTTGTTTACCGGAGTCATACTGATCGATACTTTGCTCGCTCGCGGGGGTATGTTTGCCCATCGCCGAGAGAGAGAGAGAGACTCGTGCATGCCACGGCAGTATAGCGACACCCAAGGCAAACACTCGTTGGTGGGGGAATCGCCTTTGCCTTCCTCTCGCCAGTGTCTCCTAGTGTCAGTGTGCGCTACCGCTGGTGTGTAGTATCTTCGGCTGCTCGGAGAAAGCCTTGGGTTGGGATTGGTTTAATCGGTTTGGCGAGGGTTCGGTGTAATTGATAGGTTTGGGAAGATGAGCTGTGCTGAGGTGTTAGGGAGTGCGTGTTGGTTATTATCGTGCGGTTATGATTTTAGTTTCGGGGGTTTGATAATAGTTTGGGTTTGGAAATGGGGATATATATTTTGAGATAAACCTTGGTTTTTCTCTGCTTTAGGTTTATCTATGCGAGGAAAAGCTAAATATATTCAGTAGACATGTAATCCCCACTGCTTGTCATTACGAACATATTAGAAAAACGTATAGTTTTGAGAATTTACGCTAGATGGCTCATATGAGATTTTAATTATCCTGCATATAAGTAGCAGTTTAACCGTGGAAATAAACTTTTTTTTTAATTTCATGTTGTTAATGATTTTATCAAACTAAAAGAACAACTATTAATTACCGACTGAACATCCTCACTACACCACCGTTATAACCAATTATTGCAACCCTCTCACCCTCGGACCTCGCTCTCTCCAATATTTCAGGCACTTAGCATCGCTACCTTCGCGCATTTCCATAAGGATCCACCCAAACATACACACATATACTCACAGACACAGTTACTCGCGTATCGGACTTCGTACACTCGAGAGCCGTATAGGGGCACTCGATCGGGTTCTCGCTTTCTTCGCCACCCGCCGCGACGCGAAATATGCCGCCGTCCCGAGTCTGAGCAAACACCTATGCCCGGCACTTCCAGGGATTTGAGTTTTTGCCCGGGCTCACTCTCTCTATAGTCGTAGTCGATCCTTGGGGTGGACTGAATGAGCGGTATATAGAGAGAGGGACGATTTCTGGCCGAGGGAATGTGATGGAATTTCGTTGTCCGTTGATGAGTCTGGTTCAAGTTTGATTTGAAGAAAGGACAATTTTTAGTTAGGATTTGTTTGGGCGGATTGAGTTTTTAAACATAAAAATTATAGGTAACAAATTAGTGGCTAATTAATTATGTTGGAAAATTGTAAGCTGGTTGAATAATGATATATTTCACGTTTTGCAGTTACTTATTTACTTTGCAATTGCTAATGCAACTACGATATTTATTTTAAGTCATAAGATTCTTACTACATTGTTTTTAATTTCATACAGTTTTAATATGGATTTATACTCTGGGTACTAAAGATACTTGCTACTTCATATTTAAATAGTGTGGATTCAACATTTTATTTTCAATAAATCCTGAAAGATCATCTAAAAATAATACATTTCACAATGTCGTACATTAAAACCTACCCCTTTTTCTCGCAACCATTATTTCATCCTCTACCGCGAATTCTCCACCAAAAAAAAGAGGAGAACTCGGCTCCTCTCCGAAACAAACGTTCCCGCCGTAATCACTGATAAATACACTGGTAATCTTCCGCGTCGACTCTTTGCGCGGGGCATAATTAAACCGAACGAGCTGCAGAAAAATAATCCCGGATCCTGGCCGCGCGGCTCGCAATATGAGGAGAGGAAGAAAATATATCGCCGGGACGCTTAACTCTGGCAAAAAAAAGGAAAATGCCCGAATAAAAAAAACGCCGGCGCGCGCTCTCGAGGATCTTGCAAGTGCCGGACACACATTGTCGTGTACTCATACGCATACATACACACACAGAGACAATTCCACAATAACCGGCGTCGGCTCTATGCGTGTGTATACCTCGGCGAGAGGGAAATGCTAAGGAGAAGAGAGGGGTAGGGGATTACGGAGCTTTGCCGGGATATCAATTATAACCAGAAACAGTTATATTCTCCTCTCGCGGAACCCTTTCGCTCTATCTATCTCTTTTTATCCCTACCCTCTCTCGCTGTGTGTGTGCAAGAGAGAAAGGGAGAGAGAAAGCATTTCTAATCCTCTGTAAATTATATTATTTTCACTGTTTGTTTACCGACCCTCTGGCCCCTTCTCCTCCTTTCTCCCGACGGGATTTGCGGCGACTTTACGGCTTTCAGCGAGCGAGCGGCTGCACAGAAAGGTCCTTGCGCCATAGATTTCGCATTAAAATTGTTTCACGCGGCTTTTTAGGGAAAGCGCGCCGAGTTTTTGCGAGCCGCCGACGCCGAGTTTCCTTGTTTGCGGATGAAAGGGTATTTTCGGTATCTGCGAGTCTCTTGTAGTGTGGGAGAGAAGAGGTAGATTTTTTTCCTTGTGGAGGAGGAGAAAGAATGGAAGTAGTTTATGGTGTATTGTTATTTTTAGAGGGTGGGCAATGAGCATAATTCTGTATCAATTACGAATAATTGGGTGTTATATGTAATTTGTGTTTGAGGCAGCTGATATGATTTTAAGTATGGTAAGATGAAGTCGATGGGTCTGAACGATGTATCACGATTTTAGTAAATAATTAATTAGTAAATAAGAATAAAAATTAAAAAGAAATGCATTTTGGTATATTATACGTAAAAACTACTTAATATAAGCTTAAATGTCGATAAATGAAAAGACACACCGTACACTGTTCTATGTTATTCTTTACTATTTTACTATTTGACGAAAATTGCAAATCAATTGAATTCTATGAAATTTTACAGCTCTAAAAATCATTAGAATAATAACGTTCTTTAACAACCCTTCTGATATCCAAAGACAAAAAAAAAAAAAAAACAGCTTCGCCACGTATGTAAACGAACCCAACATACAGAGCGAATCTCTCCAATGGCAATAAAAATGATCAGATAATGCAGCGGGCACACAAAGCGCGCGCGACAACCCTTTGGTCTTTTGCGTTTCACGTTTCGCGCGCGCAGCGGGAGGGATAAAAATGGAAACAGAGGAAAAATACATCTCGGTGCTTGCGCGCATACGGGGATACGTAATTATGATTCCATTGAAAAGTTCGCTGATGGGAGTAGGTACGTACATATAGATATGCTTGCGCGAGTCGCCCTCTTATGCATTAATGCCGCAGCTGACCGTTTCCTCGTTGTCTCGTGGTTAAGGGTGGATTACAATGGATGGCTCTGTGCGTAATTCAATACTATGTATAAAGCTTTTTCATTTTGAAAAATTGGTGTTTGCTTGGGTAAGGTTTGTTGATTAAAAGAAATAAAAATCAAAAATAGAGTTTAATAAATTTAAACGAGAAAACTGTAGAGAACATTAGAATATTCTTGGGGTTTATTATTCAGCTGAAATATTGTAAAAGCTTTGATTAAAATTTCAAAATTCCGAATAAAACTCAAAAACTAAAAAGAAAATTGGAGAAACAGTCTTTACAATGCAAAACTTTTCTCTACAACGAATTATGATATCAATTTCAGTAATACTTTAAAAATATATTTTTCAAAATTTCTAAGCTCAACTATATAACCTCTTCCTGCAAATTCTTAAAACTCAAACACACACGCTACCTACACGTACCATTCTCTCGGCATTTTCCACGCTTCATTGTCCTCAAGCCTTAACCCAGCAGCAGCTCTCACCACCCCTCGGTTGGTTACAGCATCGCTGGACTTCCGCGACGCGGCTCGTCTGTCCCCGCGCCAGCCGATAATTATAAAAGACTTCGAACAATGGCCAGCCGGCCTGACATCGCGCCCGAATCCGGTAAATAATACGTGTGTGCGAGCGCACGAAGGAAAGGGGAGAAAAAAAGATTCTTTTGTGGCGCGTCATTAATTCGCCCGCGCGTGCGTTTGTACCATTTTTCCGCGGAGCGAGTATGAGCACGCGGTTAATACGGGCTGTGTACTCGCGTAGAAAGAGGCATAATACACCGGCAGCGTAGTGCTGCTGCTGCTGCCGGACATTATGTGCTAGAGCAGTGTCCAGATTCTTTTTTTTTTAGTTTTGTGCGGGTTGGGTGGAAAATGCTGCGAGTTGCTGGAGGGTTGAAGTAGGGTTTTTAGATTCTCTTTTTTTTGGGGTTGGGGGAAGTGATTCGGTTCGTGAAAGGATTTTGAAATGTATTTTTTCGGTTTTAGATCGTGCTGTTGAGTGTTTTCATCATATTTCAAGCTTTCACAATAATTCTCATTTATAGGATATGCCCAATACTATATACAGAACTAATTCATCGTAAATCTAAAACTCAACACTTATAACTAAAACTATTTTATTTATCCCTAAGAGAATTGAAATCAGCTAGTTCCGAAAATCACCTATATTCAGAAGCAATTAAAACCACTACACTATCCCGACCATTAATCTCGCACTATACCTACACCTCACCTACTCTTTGCTTCTAACGAATTCATCAAACGCAATCCTCAACACGCACAGCGAAAGAACTCTCACAGCGTCGGCTCTCGTAAATAATCAACTGGGCCGCGCGCGCCCGCGACATTAGTCACGCATTTAAATGCGACTCGGCGTAGGAGGTGGGAAGGGGAATTAGGAGGGTGTTTCGCGGGTCTTAAAGGATTTACGCCCGCGAGACGACGACGAGGTGGGTACACCTCGAGAGGCACTTGCGGCCCTCTCGCTCTTCGTTAAGGGGTTGAGAGCATTGTTTTTGGGGAGATAGATTGATGAGGCGGAGGTTTCTCGGTGTGGACGATTGATAGGTCAGATGATGGTGATTGAATGTAGCTCGAGTTGTAAATATCGAGATTATGAGGAAGTGGTTAGAGAGCGTGGAAAATGATTGGAGTGGGAGAATTGATATACCTGTGGTGGTAATAGTTTTAAGGGTAGTTCTTGTATTGGTATGAGTTACACAAAATTTTAAATTGTATTTTAAAGTAATGGTCATGTCGCGCCAGTCTCGTCGCAAGCACAATAATTGTTTTTAGTATGTTTAACGTCTCTTACACAACGAACAAAAATCCGGTCCTATTAATAACCCGACAAAAAGTTTATCGTATCATTCCACCCACGCCCATCACCGGCACCAAACAACCTTATACTCTGCTCTTTCTCTGGCCCATCGTTACGCGCCTGATGCGATTTCCATCAAACTCGATTTGAAAACCCACGCGCCGAGCTTTGATCGCAAAACGCGCGCGCGCATACATGCTATTTCTCTCTTTTTTTTATTTCCGAAACGTCGGAACGGCCAGCCGCAAGGAAATACGCGCACTTTTCAATTTACTTCGCTCGTTATGCGAGCGCGATGACGTGTAGATCTTCGCCCGAAGGCCTGTACAGGGCCGTGAGTTTGTCTGCTTTTTATTTCGCGGCTGGCACAGAGAAAGAGAGGGAGATTGACGTGTGTCTGGATTTGCACAATGCGCCCGGCGCGTAATCAATTAAGCGGCCGATATGGGAATCAGATACTTTTTCCGGCCTTAACAAATATTTTAATCCACGCGCGATGGGTCTTCGTTGTTTTTTTTTTTTTTTGAGAGAGAGCAGACGGAACGAGAACTTTGTTTCGGTGTACAATGGGATTTTTTGTTACTCGCTCGGATGTAAATGAGCGTTTCGTTTGAATCAAAGATATGAAGTGTAATTTACTCTTCAATCCAATCACCTTTTAAAAGATGTACATATTTTTCACGGAAATTTATGGATGGGTGAATGGGTTATTATAGTCATGTTTTAAATGCTCGTTAGGTTTTGATAGAACCATTTGGTTTTCGGCTTGGTTGATGGTCATGATTACGAAGATCATTTGATACACGAAAGAGAAGTTCTTAATAAAAAAAACTATAATTCTGAAAGATACAAAGGCGTATGATATAAAAACATATTGAATCAAATAATTCTTATTCAAAATTACGGCATTCACTAAGTATTTTACACAAAAAAAGTTTCCTTAGCAAAAATATTTTCCCACTCACTTCGCACCGCATTCCCACAGCGACACTGCGAAAACTGCAAATACCAGTCGACAGGTCATTCGCCCGACTCCCAAAAGAATGTCGTCGTCGTCGCCGTCGTCCCGCGAAAAATCAGCGGGAGAAAAGGGTTACCCCCCGTCCTAAAGGATTTCGGGAAGGGTTCGCAAAAGGGTGAATTTCCTAACTGATTTACGCGAAAACAAGACTGTTTAATATTTCTCTCGTTCGCTGTAGCCGCCGCCGCCGCCGCTGGCGCCAAGTTATTTAGCGAGCGTTTTGCGCGCATTTATTAAAATTTCACCGGGGACGACCGCAGTCTCTTTCGTAGACAAATAAATTTCTACCCTCGTTACGAGCGCAGCAGCAGCAGCAGCAGCGCTGGAGGAATTGGCTGACGATCCGAGCCAAGTCGTGGAGTGATGCCGCTGTGAATGAGACGGCGGAGGAGAGAAAAGTACGAGGAACAACGGGTTGAGGGTAGCGTCGTTAGTGGATGTCGTGAGGAGTTAATGTTTTAAGGGAGAGGATCGATACACTGGTAAACTGATGTTTCGTGGTAAGCTAGGTGGATTTGAAGGAGTGTCTTGAATGCCGTTTGTGATGCGAATTTCAGAATGTTTTTCATTGTATTATCGTAAGTTTCACTTTCTATCATACAATAATGTTGAATTAGGTTTAAGAAAATTTTCTACTATCGATTATTTTAAGAATCATTGGAGTCAAACTTTTGTAGGGGAAGGTGGGGTGGTATGGGCAGTGGGGTAATACGGGTTTTGAAGATATTTAAACAATGACAAACTATTTTTAGCTGCCAATTTTTTAGGTAATGGCTAAAGTTGTAACAAATGAAAACATACGCCCTGCCTCCAAACTGATGGAGTGATATGGGGTTTTTAAGTCAGTGCGTTCTTCAGATTAATAAATTTCAATATCTTTGCATTAACATAAATAACGAGGTGTACTTATATGTAGATGGAGAATCGCTGAATACTTTAAGCGT
>UXGD01000852.1:0-44843 GCA_900474315.1 Torymus auratus
GAAGGGGACTTTATACGTGTGACACTGAAATTGTAGCGAGGTGAGGGGTTGGTTTGAGGAATGCGCACCAGTTGTGTTTGGTGAACAAATTTGAATAGTTGATGTTTGGTTTGTGAATAAATTATAAGTACGAATAAAAAGTTTCTATATACGTATTTGTTAAAAATGGGTGCTACCATATGCCTAAAAATTAAAGCTATTCTAATGGCGAATGAAAATTAATATGTTTGGATTGATATTAGGATTGTTGAAGGAGAAACTTTTATGATATTTCCGAAATCCGAAAACATTCGTTCTTTTCTGAATTCGTAATATATTAGGTCAGGATGGCCGTTATTTAAGATCCCGAACCTTTTATAGATGACATTACCGAACAATAAGAAACAAATTTTGACGAATCTTTTCATGAATGCTGTTTCAGCAAAAAATTACAGAATAGAATAGAAAAAATACGAAATTTCTATTTAATGACAAGCAGATCAATAGAACACCATATGTTTGATTTCTGGTCATTAAAACTCGGGCCAATTTTCAATTTTACTCTTGTTCAAGCGGAGAGCAAGCTACAAAATTATATTTAAACTGCCAAATTATTGAAGTAATCCAAAATAATAACATTCAAAATTCTCTATTAATAAAAGAAAACTCCATCATCAAATCACAACCAATAACACACTTCCCAATCCCCACGATATCCAGCAACAAAATCCTTAACCATTATCATCACCCACGATTTTCGCGGCTACGCTCAGTTGGCTCTCTCGAACACCCCGCACAACAAAACCGCCGCGCGCGCGAAAAAACCGACCAACGCGAAACGATCCTCTCTCTCTCTCCCGCTCACGCGAAATGAGATAGAGCGCCGGGCATTTGGCCTAACGCAATAAACGCGCTCGCGCGCTGGCCGCGGCGCGCGATAATATTCCGAATAATAAATATCGGGATGTAAATCCATTGGCAGAGGTAACGTCGGGCATAAATCAACGGGCCATCGGCTGCGCGATATGCGCCCGACGAGCCATCCGTCCTGTCCGTCCATCCGAGACATTCCTAACGCGCATAACGCCTCTCCTCTCTCTCGCACACACACGCGTGCGCCGCTCGTAAACTCGTCAAAGAGAGGGACTCGCGAAATAGCATTAACTACCGGGATAATACAATCCGCCGGCGGAGTGTCGAGGCGAAGGATGAGAGAGGGAGAGAGGAGAAAAAACGATCGATGAAATTACACGCTATATAGCCCCGAGTATAGTGCAAGAGGGGGAAGGGGAGAGGTTGTAAAAGAGAGAGCCGGATTTACGAGATCGATCGTGTTTTAGAAAAAGGCGAGGAGTGTGTATGATGGTGCGCCAGTAAGAGAGTTTGTTTGTCTGCGCCGCGATGATGTGTGCACGCGTGTACGTGTGAGGGGTTCAGAGATTTTTGCATATCGTTGGGGATGCACCTGGTGAAGCTAAAAACACATCTTTTAACACACTAAACAATTTGCATCCTTCTGAGACCAAATAACATCGACTCGGCTCGCATTTTGACCGGGACTCTACCGGAAACTGGCGCGTAACTAAAATTGTTTCGAGCGCCCCATCTAAACTGATCAATGGGAAATTTCAAGCTGCGTTTACGAGGCGTATACGCGCGCCACACTCGCTTATACATGTCCAGTGTTCCCAGCGAGTTAAGCATCGTAAAAGTCTCATGTGGAAAGTGCAGTCGCGGAATGAATTATTCCGCGCGCGTTTGTCTGTCTTTCCCTCTTGGCGATAGTTTACTTAGAACGAGCGGATTTCGCCTATACCGTAAAGGTTTATATAGAAATACAATTACCCATGTAACGAAAGAGCTTTTAGGATCAAGTTTTTGCATTGGCATGTGTGATATAATACTGTTATATCGAGAACTACCGTAATGGCAATCAAACGGTCAACTTCATATCGTACAAGCAGACTGGATGATTAAAGTACATCTGCAGCGCAGCACGCGAGAATGTGTATAATCTCAATCAAAGCTTCCATCAAAGCACATACAAACATGTCGGATCGTGGAAGAATCGCGCGCTTGATTATCACATCAATCCGTGTGAACTGTTATACGCATGCACTTTGTATGTATATATATATATACGACGTCATCGATAGCCGCCGCACTTGTGAAAGTTATAGCGCGGGGCGAGTACTGCGTGAGAAAGGCTCCCGCGCGCACGCGCGCAGCAAGTACGTAATGTACGCGAATAATAAAAAGGATCTCGCGAAATTTCCCCGTCGAATCGGTGTGCGCGTGCGTAAGTACAGTCGCGGATGAAATTTCGAGGGAGCGAGAGGACGTGGGAGAGAGAGTTGGCGCTGTGGGAGGTCTTTTTTTCGGTATGTGTATAGTGGACGGTTAAACGAGTGAAGATGGGAATGTTGAATTTGTATTGATGGAAGCGGTTGGGAGTTAGTGATAATTGAGTGATTGAGTAGTTAGAGATGGCTAAATATTTCTAAAATATCAGAAAATCATTTTTTATGTGAAT
Source organism: Torymus auratus (assembly GCA_900474315.1). NCBI lineage: Eukaryota > Metazoa > Arthropoda > Insecta > Hymenoptera > Torymidae > Torymus > Torymus auratus. Next base: position 2,513 of record UXGD01000852.1, read on the forward strand.
TGTGGTTTTTTTTATGATTTGCAGATAAATCATTGCTCGTTTCTATAGCCAAATAGATCAATAATGTTATGCCAAGAATTTAGTATAGCAAAGGTATTTGTAAACTACGTAGCCACCACATTTAGCTGCAACATGTTCCAAATCCTTAAAATAAATTTAATTCAGTATGGCAGAGAATCGACGTGTACCATCACCGAACGAATTATTTTTCGTGAGTGTACCCAGTACCGAAATTTCGCGAGAAAAATATAACACATCCACTGACGCGCGTATATATTTTTACAACGTGTTCTGGTTGCTCTCTTCTCCGAGATCACAGGCAGCCTCTCATCTCTTTCTCTCGTGACGCTGATCCGGGGCCGAGGCACGCTAATTAATCCAATTATCGGCCGCTTTGTAGCATTACGAAATAAAAAAAGAGACAGAGAGGGGGAAGCGCCGTTATTATAATACGGCGACGGCGCGGTCGATGTATAATATACAACGTGCGAGAGAGAGAGAGATTTCGGAAACTCGACGGTCACGCAATGCATCGCCGGCGTAATTCGTGGAAGATGATGCCCTCTCTCACTCTGCTCGCCTTTTTTATTTTCAAGCCGATGCTTCGATACTCGTTTTGCGGCCCTGTTGCGTATACGGTTTTTATGTCCGCGTCGATTTTTGGAAGATTTTTGGGAGATATCGAGGCGGTCGAGATATTTTTGGAGGTATAAGGCGATTCGAAACTTCATCTTCGTATGGTTTGGAGAATCGCGTGTCATTGTTCTCTATACTTAATTTATAAAATTTCATCCCTAGTAGAAATTCTAACCATAAGTTAGCTATTTTTCATAGTTAACTTCATGGCTAAAAACGAACATTGCTTGTATCTCATTATTATGTATACCAATCTAAAATAAATGATGGCATTTGCATTTCATAAAATATGTATTTTAAGTAATATAGTAGAACTTTTAGATGAATTATATTATTTTTGCATTATGATTTTTCCTAAAAATGCTATCATTCAATTAACACTACCTTAGCTATAAAATATCGTTAATTTTCTACGGGGGATGATGTATTTTTATCCTACGTAAATTTATCAATATTATTATTAAGTTTGGTATTATTGCGTGATTTTTGCATGATACAAAATACTGTTCATATTTTCGTCCAATTAATATGCATAATCTAACAATGAATTTAAAGATAAATTTTGTCTACTGCAAAAGAATTCTGTCAATATCTTAATTATACACACATTTTTATACGGACGCTACATGTTAAAAAGCATGGTAGTATTAAAAACTAAAACAATGTTCAATATTTACTATTGTCACAGTCACGGTGCCAATTCTTCTACCACAGCTCTATAATAGCAGTTACAAAGCAACAGTTAGATACAACCTCGAAAATTATATAAGTCACCGTAAGAACCAATTTTATCCATCAAAGCCGTTCACACTACTTAACATTCCCACATTATCACTCCAAAACAAGTTGAATCCTCAACAGCACGACGCCGCATCAAACATAATCCAAAACACCCTCTGCTTTCACCAAGCCGGGCCATATCCAAAACAAACTTCACTCCGCTCCCTCCATCAGCGAGTACCGCGAATACACGTGTAAAGCCGTCGCCGATTACAGCCCGTTTACAGCGCACGATGTTCGACGTCGCTCGCGCTCACCCGATCGCGCTGTTTGTTGCTCCGCAGTGTGTAGGACGAGTTGGCCCGCGGCCAAATTGCCGCGACTGCTGCTGCTGCTGCGTTCTTGCGGCTTTGACGTATCAATCGGTGATGCGCTATCGCGAGGAGAAGGAGAGAGAGTGACTGCGAGTTTCGCGAGACGTTGTTAAATAAACGGTCGTGTGGGGAGGCGATTAATGTAGTTTGCGAATGGGTCACGTTTAACGTAATCTGGACGATTTGTTGATTCTAGGGATAGAATATTGTTATTGGCAACTAGTATATGTTTTGCTTTGATATTATTTATACTTTATTAACATGTTGTGTATATAAGCAATTCCCCACTGTATTCTCACACTGTAAGTGACAATTTCTAATTATACTGTCAAAATTCGCTGCAACGGCATTGAGACGTGTACAACATGGACCAAGGCCCGATTGTGAAGTAATCAGCTATCGCCTCTAAAAATGAAAAATCATTTTTCGCGCAGACTCTCGTTAAGCCTCATCATTCATATCCCATCAAAATAGGACACCCCGGTGCGTACAAGAAACGCAGAATTTAGAACGTTGAGAAGACGCAAGGATCCTCCCCCTTCTTCTCTCGAGAACGACGTATACGAGATTTCACAACGCGATAATAGAAGACAGCGGGGTTATCAACCTTCGCCGCGAGCAGCAGCTTTCGTCGCGAGGCATCACGCACCGCCCGATTTGTCACTGTAGCTTCATACGTGTGCGCACATATGACGGCGGTGGCCTTTGCGCGTGAAACTCGGAGCTCGTTATTTAGAGATCGCTTTAGCGGCCGAACAAGTTCGACGACTGGTCGCGAGGGAGTAGAGAGAGAGGTGTCGACGGTGTGACAGTGGAGAGAGAGAGACGGTCGGTCGAATTTGAGATTCGCGAGGCAAGGCGGCGTGGTGGTTGGATTTATGTGCACGACGTATGTGCATTCATTTTCTAGCGTATTTTAAAATTAATTAGAAATTACGTAAATTTCACATCCTTGTATTACCAACTAATCGCAGACCCCTTTTTTGATCAGAAGAAAAGTAATTAAAAGACTAAAATGTTTTAATTTTAACTATATAAACAAAAAAAACCGCTGCCAATTCTAGCATCCTCAAAATAAAATTATTTTGGTGGCAGGGGAAGCCTGGGCAAGACGGTACGCATAAGGAAAAATAAATGAAGATAATCTCTTGAAAATTTTAAGTTCATAAATAAAATATTCTCTTAGAAAACATTATTAGAAAATATTTTTAATAAATGTTTAACCTCACATTCCTATAGGAAAAAATATATTTCCTCGTATATATGAGGAAAACTGCTGGTTTTCGAGAATCTTGAGCCAGCCCTCGTTCGAATTCGAAAACTGGAAGTCACTATTGAGGTCCCAGTATGCAAATCCCTTACAAATGCTTTAATGTACAATGAATAAATAAAATCATGATTTGAATATTAAATTTAATACAAATATAATCTTTTTTAATGTATTTTTTCTAAAAAACGACATGTTATCTTATAATGTTTTAATTTTAACGAAATGTAAACAAAAAAAAAATTTCATTTTAATTATATAAAACCCAAGCTTTTCTAAAGAAAAGGTTTAATTAATAAAAGACCATGCAACACGTAAAAAACGCTCGACCGCTTGCCTCACTCTCGACCTCCGCTCCGCCACGGCTTCATCGCATAAAACTCATCCGACACGGCTTACCTCTCCCTCCCGCAAAAAGCCCCGTTCATACCCCAATAAAAGCACTCAATTAATTAAAAAGCCCGGATATAAAATCCTTTAACATCTCGGGTGTGTATATACCTATATAAAAAGCCAGCCACACAGCATCGCGAATCATCATCATCATCCCCCCGAAAATCTCAATTAACCGCTCTCTCTCGCTATATAGTGCGGCGGCCAATAACGTCGCCGCTGCCCTTATTTATTAGGGTCGCACGCGCGTTAATCGGCATATATGTATCGGGCCTTTGTGCGGTGCCGCGCCACCCGGGCGTAATTTTGCCAGGGGACTTTCACTTTCGCGCGTGCTGCTGCCGTTTATGGTGTATAAGCGGCGACCTTGGGATGCTATACACCGGCCTCATAGGACAAGAGAAGGGGACGCTTTTTGATCGCGGCCTAGTTGCCGATTTGGTAAGTGCTGAGGTGGTTTTTGCGAGAATGGAGCTCCTATTTGGGTATGAAAAAGTTTATGGATAGATTGGATTGGGGAGCAGGGAATGGGGCTCTGGAAGGTATGGAATGGTAATTGTGCGATTTCGTTGGAGAATGTTGCCGTGATTCGTCAATTAACAGTGGATGTAGAAATATAAGTGTTTGATAATTATCCAGAGGAACGTTGACCCTTTAGCTCTTACATTATATTGTTCTAATATGTTGAAATAATAAGTATATATTTGGAATAATTATCTTTGGAAATAATCATTTCAATTTTTAACCTCATTTAAAAATATCAAGAAAACGTTTAAAAAAATGTTTCTGTGCGCTGGAAAATTATCGAAATAGTTGTTTATTTAGTTGAATGACTGAAAAGTCGCATTTTCCAAAAATAACATTTACAGGTTAACCTTGGCGATAAAAAAAAGCGAACGATTTTTTTTTTACGTATTGATAACATTTACGCAGGTACTTACTACTTTAGAAGGAAACACAGACAAATGGCTTTGGAAACTTACCTGAAACAGAAAACAAGGAAATCATTAGAAAACAGCTTTATTAACAAAATTTCATTTTAATTTCAATCATTATAACATAAAACTCTGATCTAAAATTAAAAAAAAAGCCCCAACCCATCACCCCGACACCTCCTCTCCGCTATTTAATAAAACAATTAAACAGCGTATATACTCCACTCGCGCCGCTTCGCCGAAACATCACCCACACGACCACGTGCCAGGCTCTCTCGGGAGGTATATATACGTACATGAAAGAGAGAGAGAGAGAGAGAGCTCGTTTCAAAGGCGCCGCCGCCGAGCGCGCGCACGACACGCGTTAGCATTGGGTCACGCGCGTATTTTCTCCGGCTCACGCGCGCACTTGCTGCTGGCTCATGATGTTTCTTTTTCGCTGTACGCGCGCGCTCGCGGCCGTGCGGGTTGTTTAGCGAGAGGTCTTTCGCGTGAATGAAGGGTTGATTGATGTAGTTGTAATGTGAGGGGATTGTTGAATTATTTTTATGCTGTGTGTTGTCGGTGTATTAAATCTTACTTCGCGCCTCGCTAAAGAACAAATATATTCTAAGGCAGAAAACAGTAAATATTCAAGTATTTTATCTCTCAATCCCTTGTAATTAACAACCAAACAATCGCAGAGCTAAGCCAATAAGCCAGCGCGCATCATCCACCCACAATATTAACTTATTTATCGAGCAACCATAACAAACACACATATTGGCATGACTCAAGCGCGCGCAATTGTTGACATATCGTATTTCAGGTGCGTATAGAGTAGTAGATATAGTACTCGCGGTTACACGAGGAAGAATGAAGAAGACGAAGACAACGACCTCATATCGCCGCCACGTATATGTATATATAATAATGAAGTATAAGTCTTGCGGCGAGTGAGCGAGAGCGAAGCCCTTCGTCGCAGAAAGGGTGATATCCCATTTCTTCCATCTCTTTGCTCGCCGGGGTTATGTGTTTTATATGTATACGCATGACCGTTCGTCGCAGCTGCATGCGTGTGTATATACGAGCTCTGAATTTATGATACACACGCCCGCGCAAGATTGGCTTGTCCGAGGGGAAATGTGAAAGATAAGCTGGATCCTCGAATAGGGTTGTATATAAGTTACCGTTAGAGCCGTTGCCATGAATTAGATACTTTTTAGCATTGTTGTTATAGTTGCACGTTCATTATAGTCCATTGATAAAATGAAATTTTTAACTTCCTTATATTCTGTTCAACTTATTTTTATACCCGCTATTAATATCAATCATTATCGTCACAAACGTCGCGTGTTTCTTTATATCAGTCATTCGTCTGTCGAACTCTCAAACCTCTGCATATTACGACTCTTACTTACATTACGCAAAAGAAAGCAGCATCCTCGCGAAAGTGAAACAACAACAACAACAGCCTCGTATACACACGCGCAAGTGAAATGTCAAGACTTTCCGCTCTCCTATAGGTATATACTGCACACGAGTCGCTTATACCGCCGCTGCATCATCTGCCGGCGCGCGAGTATATCTCTCAACGCTCTCGGGCTGCGCTCTGACTTTTAAAGTCGGCAATTTGCCTCGGCGCGTACCGACAATTAACGTAATATCGCGCGCGCGAGCGTAAACCGCGTTTATATATACATACATGTGTGCGCTGGCGTCGCGCGCAGATGCCCAGACGAAAAAGAACGACGACTCGATCGCATAAAGCGCGCGCGGCTTTTACTTTTTTTTTCAATGAAGACTGTCTGTGTGGGGCATGTTTTGTTCCTTTGCGTCAATTTGGGGAGGGCAGTGTAATGGCAGGCGATTTCGCATGCTGTGTGTCTGTGTATGCATGTGTGCATGTGTGAGCGGGTATAATGTTGAAAGGATTTAGCTGCGGGTGATGCATGGGGATTGAGAGGATTTCAGGTTTGGTAAACACCATCGCCGTTCACCACTGAGTGAGGATAGCCGTTTCACTCTGCGCGATTTCGACCGAATATCACTTACATTCAATTGGTTGTGTGTACGTCGTGTTTGCAAACAATAATATTCGTGCGAATATGGGTTCAATTACGAATGAACATTTTCATATAAAAAGTATAATGAATTAATTCTGAACAACACTTGTCAAAAATGGTATATGACAAAATTTATTAAACGCAAACTCATTATTCGTTCATCTCTAATACAACAACCTTTTCCTCTCCTATAGCAACAACCACAACCCACACCCACCGCGATCGTACAATACTCGATACTCCAGCGGCTAAAAAATCGCGCTCATCGATCGTGCGGCAGCGCAACAGGATTAATATTCGCGCACTCCCTTGAGAGTGAGAGAGATCGAGAAATGCAATGCGCTCGGGGGCATACGTGAAGTATCGTTCATACTTAATTAAAGTAACGCACGCACGCTCTCGCGTATATAGGGACATAAATATATATAATACATTAAAATAGATGCACGCGAGCGGAATAAGTTGTGCGTGGTATGTATATACGTATGTATTATTATATAGTTAAGCAGATGGTTGTGATGTAAAGTATATGCGATATGTCGTTATAGTTTGGAATTTGAATGATCTATATGGATGGATTTGTTCGGTTCTGTGGCTTTCTAAAAGAGGCATTTTTTAATAAATTGATTGAATTTTGCTGTTATATGCATCATTTGAGAAAATAAAATGTATATTATAATGTCTAAAGAAACGAGGAGACTAATATGCAATGACACAGAAATGGACGGCGTCGGGGGTCGCCGCAGATGTCTTACGACTACATCACATATATACATACGAATGCGATCGGTTCGCGCTAAGACGAATAATACGACTACTCGACGGAGGCGAGACGCGTGCGCAATCGTTACCTTGCTCGCTAATATAAAGCTGCATATCAGCTTAAAGGCCCGCCGCCGCCGACGCCGCGAGGGCTAACTCAATTAGTCGCATTATTGGTATCGGATAATATGCAACGAAGGGGTTCTTCCTCTCTCTCACCCACTCCCGGTATATTAGTAACAGAATCCGTACAAGACACGTCGCGCGTTTGATATTACCAGACCGCGACGCGTCTTGTGCTTCTTCGCCTTCTTCTTCTTCTCGCTTTCTTCAATCGATTGACGGCGATATGCTACTCGAAACCTTGCATAATCCGTGGCCGTGTGCATTGGCCGAAGAGGGGTTCTGGATTCTTGTCTCTTTTTTGTTTTACCGTTTTTTTTTCGAGGGTGTATGATCCGTATGGGGTGCGCCGATGAGACGCGAGGAAGAAGCCTTTCGCGCGTAAATATTTTGAACGCAAGGTGGATGGGACAGCTGATGAGTTTGTGGATTATGTGTACATGGGGTTGGTTTCCGTTTTTGATGGTATTATTAAATGTACGCATGGAAGGATGAGGATTGTGTGATTGACCGGTGATGTAAGCTGGTTGCGATACGATTTTTATTTGAATTAAGGAATTAAGTGGTTAATTAATTTAATGCCAAAAGTGGATTCCTGTTTGCCGAGAATTTAGATTGAAAAAATCTTCGTTCATGCTCGTGATGTGCGATTTTCTAAAATAGCCGTAATAGGTGCAGTGCGTTCCTGTCGGCATCGCGGCTAAATTAAATAATTACAACTTTTTATACTTTACTGGCTGCAATTTGACCCAACTACAATGTTCCAAAGCTATCAGAACGATGCAAGGAGGATTCTCTCACACTTATCTATAAATACACATGATATATATACCTAAGCTAAGCATTTTCTCTCAGCACCGCCGCGGAGCTTATTATCTACTTTCATTACATCAAATTGCAGACTAGTTTAATTATGAGTGTTTAGCCAGTTTACGACGATAAAACCCGCGCGTTTTCAAAGACACAGACGGATAACCTTGCACTATACTGCAGCGCTCTACAGCTCTAAACTTCTAAATAGGCCAGATGGAACCCAACCCGCGGCCCTCTAAGCATCCAAAATTGCAAACGCCATCTTACAAACAATTTCATTTATACAAAGTGTTGTGCACGCGCGTTCGCGAAGCCTATAATGATATAATACGCAAGGAACGAGCGCACACGCCGGAACTCGAAATTGTAAAATCCGTTCCGGCCGCTTATTACCACCTGTCCGAGTAAGAGAGTTCTCCGGAATCTCTCTCCACTTGGGCCAGGCGCGGGCCCTAAAAGTTTACCCACATGAGCGCGCGGTCCGTCACGAAATATAGTCTGGGGCTATAAGGAGGAGAGAATCAGGCCAATACTAGAAACGCGGACCGTGTCATTTCGAAGGAGAATGTAAGTGAGGGAGGGAAAGGGAGAGAATGTTCTAATAACACACTATACCGCCCTGCTCTATGTCTGACCCAATCGACGAGGAAGAGAAGACACACTCCTACGTGTGTGTGTATGCGTGTATAGCCCTTTGGAGAATCGAAGCAAGAGAGAGAGAGAGAGAGAGAGAGAGAGAGAGAGAGAGATGAAGCGAATCCAAAAAAGATAAACGCCTCGAAGTCTCGCGCGCGCAGAAATGGAGTCCTCTCTATACCGAGCATGGCGAAGAAGAAGGAAGAGGAAGAGAGGAGGCGAGATATGGAGAGCCTCTGCTCTTGCCTCTCTCTCTCTCTTTTCCTCCGCGGAATTTCGGCTATTAAAGCCAAACCCCGAACGGCCTATAAAATTCGTCTGGGGCCCGCTCTCGCTCGCGTATTATACAGTTCTTGGCCGGGCGGGCGGGTATGCATTAAGCTCTGCGGTTATGGTCGTCTCTCTCTCTCTCTCTCGCAGGTGTCTGCTTCTTTCTTTTTTCCTTCCCGTATTATCCGGCATATAATTTTCGTGGCACTTTCATCCGTGTGTGCATGTATACATGTATGCTATATGTCTGTGTGAGGAGAGAGAGAGAGAGAATTTTTTTGGCGCAGGAAGAGCAGAGGATGTGCATTGTATCGATACTTTCCCGCGGCGGCTGCTGCTGCTGCTTTGGGTTTTACGATCGATCGCGGCTGAGGATAACGGCGCGAGGGACAGAGTCGCAAGGCGCGCGAGAGTCTATACTGAGGTGCACAGCTTTTATGCTGTTCTTTAATAACTCGGGGCGCGTGTATAGCGATCAGGAGTTGATCGGGATTGACGATAAGCAGGGCTGTTGTTTTGGGCTGAGGTGTTATTGGTGTCGAAAAAAATGGGTTCTAGTAAAATTCTTTTTATTTGGAGTAAAAATGTTCGTACGTGTCTTATTAAATATTTTTCTGACCAATTAGATTCTTATTATAATGTTTCATTGTTTTGTAGAATATTATTATGATTGGTGATTGACCAACAACCATGAAAATATTACTGTGGTGTCTGACTTTCAAAATAATTCTGTATGTCGACTGGTGCAACATATATCATAAAAATTCGTACGATTTCATGTCCGTAAAAATTCTAAGGTGTTTTCAGATTACGAAAAATTTCTCGCGAGTATTACAAAAATATCCGCTTAATTTGCGGGTATGAACATTCATACCATAGTTGAAAGCGAAAACATTTATATACGTACCGGCGTTGTAACAGTTTACTCGAGGTCAAAAACGCTCGTAAAATTATCAAATACAGAAGTCCTCGTCTACCACCTTACGAAATATATAACCATACTCATAAACTAATAAATCTGCGCGATTAAGACTATAAACCGCGCGAAATCCGACTTTTATATAAAAATCACGCGGCGCTCGTCCGATTACGCGATTATTATTACAGTAATCAGCTTCGGCTCGCGTTTTTACGGCTGCGCGTAGCAGCGTTCGCAATTTTTATATTAGCCGCTCGCGCTCCGATATACATATACGCTATATAGAAACAATTCTGTTAATGACCTCGCATATTTCATGCCCGTAAAAATGCGAAAATACGCTCGTAGTAGCAGCTCACGCTCGCTCGCTCGTATGAACCGGTTCATTTACTGCGCTCGTCTCGTAAAACACGTAAAACAGTCGAAAATATACCGCGCGCGCGAATCATACGTTATACATATTCTGCGCATGCCCACGGTACAGTCGTGCATCATCGAAGCGAGGGGGGCCCACTTCGATCTTCATCTATAATTATGCCCGGGGTTTTGCCGAACGAGTGCGCATGCGCGAGCGCGTGTTTTTCTTTTTTTTTTGTATCTTACGGGACGCGGTATAAAAACCGGGCGACTTTTAACAATGCGCGGCTGCTGCTCGTTGCATTGAAATATGCGCAAGCGCAGGCGCGTGATTAATGACCTCGTTGATGTAATGCGCTTTTTGTCGGCGCTGTAAACAGCCCGCGGGAATGCATTGCGCGCGGTGATCTCTTTTTTTCCTCAGACAGAATGCGATGTCGAGTGTAGTGGTGGTAGTGTTTGGCGTTGTTTTTGAGAGGAAATAAAGGATTTGGTTATAGGTGCAAGTGATGTCGGCGAAACTTTCCTTTTTGCGTAAATGAGAAGCGATTACTCATTGCGAGTAATAAACGGTAAGCTTAAAACCGAAGTTTCTGGTAATTAGCGTAAATTAATATTCAGTCTGAAGTGTTCTTAATTAGCTTAAACGGACAGAAGTTACAAGCTTCGAAATATGTTGGAGTTGAAAATTTACATTTTTCATAATTTTTATTTTTCGGAAGCGTGCCAATAAGGAAAGTAAATGATCCTGGACGTCAAAACAGGTGAATTCTCAACAACTGAAAAGTTTCTCAAAATCTTCAAACAGAAAATGAAATATGAGTGAAATCGGTTGAAACTGTATATTCCTTAGACTTTCTCATTGTGTATATTGCTTATTATATGGTAATGCAGCGCAGAGAATGGCTATTAAAGAGAAGAATAGACCGATAAGAATCGGCCCAATATTTCAGAGATAATACATGCTAATGAGGTTATTAAGAAGCAATTTTTAATCGCTTGACAATCTTCGTTTTAACCACCAAAAATTTCAAAAACCGAACCTTAATAAATTGACGTTTTATCAAAAACGACGACTATACTATACCAACGCTGAGAAAGAACCGAAGAAGAACCGCGAGAGGCGCGCGATTGAGATTGAGAGAGCCTGCAGCGATAGGAAGAGAACGCAGGGAGAGAGAAAGAGGCGTGGTGTGCGGCCGAGCGTGCACACACGTCCAATCGCGGCTCGCGGAATTCCTTCATCGAGCCGAGTGTATTAAACTATCAAGCGATTCGAGGAGGAATAAAAGCCGGACAGAAAGATTCTTATATGGCTATAAGGTCCCGTACAGTTTATAGGCGCAAAAAAGGGCGCACAGTGCACATATATATAACTGTACACCCCACTTTCGAAATCCGTAACAGTCGAATAAGAGACGTCCACTTTTCGGTGCGCCGCGCTAATTCGAATGCAAAGTAGCGGCAGGTGAACGCGCAGCGTATATAGCGACGGTGTGAATACCCCAATTTACATTTTGAATAGCTATAATTTTGCACTTAGCCTTTTCGCGAGAGGAAAAAAATGATACATTGTTAGCCTCGCAAGCGCGTGTGTATTGCGCGAATCCGAAATTGTGTTTATATATACGTATTATATTATATATATTCGCTCGTGACAATGCGGGAATCCTAGAGACCGAAATTCCGCGCTGTAATAATAGAGCGAAATGCGCGTGAAGAGCGCGGGCTGGTCTTTACCGCCGACGCGCATGATTCACGCGTGTATGTACAAGTGAGTATGTGTGTGTACTTAAACCGCTAGTGTAGAATACACTTGAGTAGAGACTCGCGTCGTCGTCGCGCGGTAGTTTTCTGCGGCGGATCGCGTTGCACGTAAAACCGAGACATGAGTGTCTGTCACGTTGCTTTTTTCTCTCTCTCTCTCTCTCGTGCGGGGAAAGTGAATTTTAGATTGATTTTCGCGGCAAACTTGTTTGTTTATTTTGCGAAGTTAAAATTCGTAGTTAAAGATATGTAAGATTGACTTCGATGTGTCAATGAAAATGTAAATCTGAAAAAATCTACGTACCGTAAGTATGCAAACTTTCACGGAGATCCTCATGACGAAAAGGCTGACGCGTCGCGATTTTTTATCGAGTCCTCAGCCTCTTTCGAAATTGGATAATTCCCTCGAAAAAATTACAGAATTATCCCCCCTACCTCTTCTCTCTTCCTTCTCTCTCCTCCTTCGTTTACAGTCTCCCTCTCTCTCTCCTCGCAATGAAAAAAAGAAGAGAGGGGCAAACATAGTCTTTATCTCCGTCTCGCGCTCACTCGCTTGCTCTCGCGCATGTGTATACGGTCGCACGTGCGATGAATGAGAGAGAGAGAGGGAGAGAGAGAGAGAGACGGGACGACGTTGCGCACGGTAAGTACATAGGAGGAGACGTTTATATACCCCGGCGATGTCTATAACGCCTCGAGTTACGAGACGCGTTTACGAGCGCAGACGAGAGAGAGGGAAGGGAGCGAGAGGGAGAGAGAGAGGAAGATAAAGATCGAGAGAGTTTAAGCTCCTCCGAAATATCTCCTCTCTCACTCCGCCCCCCACACACGCGAAATTCCTCTCGCGCGCACGCGATATTGTTCCTCGCTGAGGCTCCTCTCGCTTAATGGAAGCTTTCGAATCGCAAACACTTTTAATGCGCGCCGAGTGTATGTGTAGGGTGGCCCCAGCAGACCTCCTTTTTTTCAAGAGAAAGAGAGAGATGACTTTTTGGTGGCGCGCGGTCAGGAGATATGGTATGGAGTGAGTATAGTGCACGCACGCGTGTATTATATATATATGTCTTGGGATGAGCGTGCGAGAGGTTGGGGATCGTAATTCAAGCAACTGAATTTCCAGCGCTTGCGCGGCGTGCGTTTATTATGCGCAGTATAAGCGGCTGTGGGCAAAGGCTGCTCTGAATATAATTAAAAAAGATACGATGGTGGTGATAAAAAGTAGGCTGGAATTATTGTTTTGATGGTCATGAAATTGTATAATTTAAATAAAAATGTGAATTTGAAATATTAAATTATATAAAAATAGAAAATTATTGCGAGAGAGACAAAACATGATATATACTGCACTTTGCGTTTAGAACGAAAAAAAATCTTCATCTCAATGCGACATCAACCTCCACATTCTGCTACCCACCGCAGCCGATCCTTTTCCTCAAAAGCCGCCTATACGTGTGTGTGAGAGAGAGAGAAAAGTCACATACCCGCCCGTATACAAGAAATATCCTCGAAACGTCTCGTAATTACCCTCGCGCGCGTTCCCATACGCTCGAACACGCGTCTCGATGGCCGCGCGTCGCGTAAACGTCAAACGGCGTTACAAAGTAAAGGAGACTCCTAATTAACGGACTGAATAGAATCCAATTTGCGCATTGCCATTAAATGATATTTCCCTCTCTCTCTCACTTCCATTCCCCCTTCCATACCCGGCGCCTACCTGCGCGCGTATAAATGACAATAAAACAAACGTCACATAACTCACGCGAAGCTCCTGCACAAGCGAGCGACAAAAGCCGCAATCGAGTTTCTTCTGAGGTGCAACCTGACGGGGAATATGCGTTACGCATATATGCGCGTTCGACAGCTGCTGCTGCTGCAGTTTTACGCGAATGGGTGTTCCTCGAGCTCGCTCTCGCGGTGTAATCTCTTTTTCTACTTTTTTAATTAATACCAAGCTGCGCTTTTCAGCTTTATTGCGCTTCTGAGTAGTTGTCGAGTTATGGCGTAAAAGAGCGTATATATGTGCGTACATGTGCAGTATTTGTTTTCGTATATAAATGGAATTTTGTAATGTCATTTGTCTTTCAGAATTATTCTCTTCTTCGACGCGTATATAATGTAAAAGGACAGATATCTTGTTTGAATTACGAGAAACGCATTAGTAATTTTTCTATGCAGTAATACTAATATTTTTTCAGCGGCGTGTGTACTAAAATGAAGCATTGAAGGTTCTATAAAGTCTTATTTTTCGAATAACATCGCGTTTTGTTACCTATAATTACACACATAAGGCATAGTAAAAATACATAAATAAAGAAGCATCAGCTTAAAGATACATTCGTCCTCGTTTTATGTTTTTCCCAGCATTAATATAAACATATAACGCTGCGTATGTGTGTGTGTGTATGTGTCAATTCATTTTTATTCATCGAACGCAACTAAAATTCCTTTGAAAAGATATTTAACTGATACTAAACGTCATTAAAGAATACGATTGGACAGCCATTGATTTAACGCGCATTGTCGCTCTTCTATTTCAAAATCCATAAGAATAAACTCACGCCGGTTCTTTTAAATATCTATATGTATCAAGGCAAATAAAAACAGGAAAGAACAAAAAAAATAGCAAAAGGTGTTGGAAAATGTGTTTTCTAAAAGGTAAAATACGGTGAAAGTTAATATACGCCGCCGACAAACAGTGTGTTAAAATACAACGCTTTGTTATGTAAAAAAAAAGCCCGAAGAAATTTCGTTATGAGCGCGGCAACAAAACGGTTTTATGGTATCGTAACCGCGCCGTTTCATTGGTGATAGTCCGCGAGCACGCGCGAGTATGTGTACGTGTCATAACGCTATATTTTCGTAACGACGATATATAAAGCGATATTAAACGTAAGGAGTTTAAAGATTCATATACGCGGAATGAATATGTTGCCGACTTTATTAATGCAACCGGTGGTAACCTTTAATAAACGATTACGATCGCCTTTGTCGTCGCCTGTGCGAGCTATACCTCGGTATAGACATTGTTTTACGGCGCGGGCAGCATATACGTTTTTATTCGAAGGACATTAGAAATTATGTCGATAATGGGTTTATGATAAATGCTGAATTGCAATATATAAGCGGCGATTATCGGCGCATTGTAAGCGCGGTAAACAATTTTATCGCCGCGTCCTGTATTATCGTCATTCTATATATTATTTGAAGTATATATGCATATAGTAGATAAAAAAAATGAATTCAAGTATGTTGTTATATGATATTACAAATAGTGAAACAACGAAAAGTTTCTTTTCGTTGAAAAATTGAAGCTAAAATAATACGATTGTTTGAAAATACAAAAACTACTGCTAAATACACTCAAAGTGATCATTACTTATATTTAAACGCTCTTGAAGTCGTTATAATATAGAACAACTAAACGAGTACTGCAACCATTTACCACAAATAAAACCCGCACTCATAGTATTACCAAAAAAGCCACCTTTCCTCCGCAAAAATGTTCTGCGCCAAAACAACTTCTTCCTAAACGCAGAGAGCCAATGTTATACACTCCAACACTATCATCTGTTGCGCTGTGCACCGACATTCGAACACCATTGCACTTGGCCACAGCTTGCGTATATATATACACATACGCAGCTATACAAAAAAACGCACCTGTGCTGCAGCTCGCTCGTGCGCGCAGTGAAGTAGCGCGTAGCGAACTCGAACTAAAACGAGACAGCGAGAAAAAGAAGAGAGGGAGAGAGAGAGAAAACCTCTCACCGGGCCTCTACAGCCGGGGGCCGTTAAATTAATAATTTGTGGTCGACAGCGCCATTGTAAAATCCGATGCAATCATTGTAATATGCGGGATTTTATTATCGACCGCCGCCGCCGCCGCCGCCGATACGGCGCATGCTAATTTACTGCTAATTGTATTCCACACGCACGCACGTACGCGCCTGCGACAATGATGTCTCTGTACGCGCAATAATATAATCGTAGAGACGCGTTTCCGCGTCTCCATATAGGAGTAGCAGAAGCTTCGGTCGCTGCTCCTTTCGCCTCTCTCGGATGTTAGAGAGGTTTCGAATGGAAGGCAAGAGCGGAGAATATATAGACGGGAAAAGTTCAATGCGGTTGCTGGTGGCTGTTTGACGTGCTTTCGAAATGGGAGTGAAGTTGGTTCAGAGCTTTGAGATGGAATAATTATGCTGATTAGAGTGCGTTTTGGTTAGAGTCATTTTTATAGCGTCGTCGTCTGTTTCGTTTGTTCACACAGTCGACGAGCACGAAATAAATGAGATTTTAAAATAATAAATTCATATATCGTATTCTCCGTGAAAAAAATTAATCGAAATCTATATAGGAATCACAAAATATTTCATACCAAATATATAGCTATACATAGATCGAATCCAAAAATCTAATTTAATTTGCACGACGTGTCGTGTATGGTTAAACAAAATACGCAGTTTTTATGTTGCTACGTTGCAGCAACAAAATGATGACATTTTTGCTAAAATTGCATTTTTTACGGGTTTGCGGAATAAACTATATGATTACATGCGTGACTATGCGCCAACATTCCTATACTACGTTATAACAATAAAATTTTTCCAGCGGCTATTAAAATTCGTATTTAAATTTTATAAACTCTGCGTACACGACGCAATGTTTTTATTTGAAAACTAACTTACCAGAAGCTTCTTCAGATAACAACTTTTACGTACACGCACATTATTCAAAATATTTACTTCATCATGCGAAAAACCTTGTAATAAAAATTAAAAAAATAAATAAAAACTGTTCTTAGAAATTCAATCAAACGAGCCGAAAGACAAATTCATAAATCACAATCTATTTTGTCATTCAATCCCACGTAATCCACAAAAAGACGCTAAAGTTAATTTTTGTCCCACTCCAGCCACTACAACACAGTTATATCCATACCCGGCGTACGTTAACATTTCCATTCGCTCGCTCGCTCGCCTGCATACATACGCGCGGGGGAAAAGCCACCTTGGGAACGCTCGTTAATGCCGGCGCGATGAAGTACTATATACAATGTCGGATTTACGAAGCAAAAACCGCGCGTATATGTGTACGGGCTAGCGCGCGATTTTCGCGCGTATCACGTGATCTTTCTCTCTTGCAACTGTCGAGTTTCCATTTTTCTTTCTTTTTTTTCATATTATATGCCTGTTTTCCCATTTTTCTGTTTTGTCCCACTCTTGTGCTCGTTTGTTGTGTTTCAGTGCGCGGCGGCGCGGAGGTTGTTACCGAGGTTTTTACGAGTTTTTAAATAATATTAATGACGGGCGAATAGAATAGAATAACGGTTTAATTGTTGCGCGCGCGAGCGCAGGTGTATTTTGCCGTTCTGGAAGGATTTTTGTTCCGTTGGTATGCCAGATTAGAGATATAGAAGTTATTATATGCTTTTTGTAACCTAAAATGTGTATATACGTACAGATGTGTAGAAAAATGTATATTGTAAAATATAGTGCGATAAATTCATTAAAAAACTGTCTTATAATACAGCTATTATTACATTAATGTTCCTAGAAACATTCGCTTGGTATACGATTAGAAGAACATTAATAACAACGTCGATAAAGCATAAAAATTTATAAAAAGACGGCTGTGTGTCTCGGACGTTTATTGCGAATATCAGCGAAGATTGAAGTTTAATAATAGTTAATAATACCCGTTGAATGCGAGTGCGATAAATTTCTATCTTCACAACTGTCAATAAGCGCGATTGTTGGCATTGCCATATTTTCCTCGCTGCTTCCATTTCGACTCACTTTACGGGATGAATAATGCATACAATATAACATCTCCGAGTGATTAATCGCGCCTGCATTAATTTAATAACAAAGTGTGTCTTTTCATCTACAAAGTCGCACTACTGATTTTCCAGGCAACCATTAAATATTCATATATCGAATCGCAATATTATACGCTCGCTAAACAATATACCGTTATACGTTTGCGCGCAGCTTGGCAATGAGAAATAAAAACCTGGTGAAACAAAAAGTGCACCGCATCTCGCAACAACATTAAATATTGATTTATTAAAAACAAACACATCTATACTATTCCCTTCTCCGGATGAAAATATCCCTCTTCGCATCTAAAACAACAGCCGAGCGTTTCCCAAATCTCCATTTTCAACATCTGCAGCATTCCACGAGCTACTGCTCTACCCAACCGTTTGAGAAACACTGCTCGCACATATAGTCAGACGCGTGCTGAGGGTCCCTTCACTCTCCAGCAGTAGCAGCACGTGCCGACCGTATGTCCCCGAAAATCCGCCTCCTCCCCCGAAAGAGGACCTTCGATTTCCTCTCTATATCCCTCCGCTTTATTATATCAGTGCGTCTTTCTCTCTCACCGAACCCTAATCCCTCGCTATACGGCTTTCCCTGAGATTCTGGCCGCGGCGCGTGGCCGCCGAGGGAAGAAAAATTACTTTTTGGCATATATATTCTGCTGCGAGAGAGGCTTTTACGATTGTGTCTGAAGTGCGCGCGACGTTTTTATCCGCGCCTCGGCGCAAGACGCGCTTTTAGAGATTTTTAATGAGTTTTGAAAGTGGCGTTTAGGAGATCTTTTTTTTTTTCAGCGCAAGGTATAATTAAATTAACAGTTCTAAAAATAGAATGTTGTAGAGCGAGGCGCCGCGCGCGTTTGTAAGTACGTTGTATAATGAATCGGTAAATGATATTCGGTAAGATGGTAATGATTAAATCGACTTGAAATTTTTGTATGTTTTATTATTTGATTTTTTAATGATTAATTACCAATTCATTATCAAAAATTTGTCTTGAAAACGTACAAAATCTATTATGGAATAGAAACATATATTTATGGATTTATAATTGATGCATGAATATCCCAAGATTGTAATACAGGTCATTAATATGGATACGTCATAATATCAATTCCTAATAAAACGTTCGCTTCTTATACTCCGTCATCCATAATAGCCATGCAATCATACGAAAAATTTTCCCAGATCTCATTAATCCAAAACGAAAATCAAATCGCTAGAATATTCTCTCCATCGTATAATTAATATCCACTATACTTATACACAGATACTAGCGTTTTCCCGATCTCAAGTCAAACGACGCGTCGATCGGCGCCAGCGCGCATTCCCCGAGAGGTTATTGTTTTGGAAAAGCGTTGCGAAACCCGTCGTTTCGCTCCCCGCGCTGCCAATTACTTTAACGATTGTTCGACTTTAAGCGATTGAAAGAGCGTGCATCTCGCTGGCCTACCCGGCTTTCGCCTAGGATTATACGAGCTGCCGGTTTTATTGGACGCTAGCTGGTTTTTTGTCGCGGCGGCGCGCAGCGCGCGAATTATCGGCCAAGATCGCGCCGGAAATTACAGAAGGGGGAGGGGGGGAAAAGAGAGCAAGATATCTGGAGCGAAGTGAGGTAGCACTGTTGCCCGCGCGAACAGTGTAAACAGCTTTTTTGGGTCGTCAGAGGAGATAGTTTACAGTGTTACGGAGCGAATTGTTCCGGCCGATTTCGCGAATCGATCTGCTGCTTTTACTGCGATTCAGCGCGTCTTTTAGTGTCATTCAATAACGATTTATGCTGGGAGTATATGGGATGGATTCGGCTAAATTATAAAATGACGTAATCGGTTGGAAAAATAACTTTTATTTCCGTTCTTAATGGAATCATTAAACATTGCGGCTAATTTATGTTTGAATCGGTTATTTGCTTTCCATTTATAGTCACTTGTAAAAAGCTATAGCCTTGCAGAAATGTTTACCATTTAAAATTGTGTATACGCTACTAATGTAAATAATCCTTGTCAGCAAGCGTGAAAACGACAAGTGGAGAGGTAAGAACCTACCACAAAATCTCATAAGCGAAATTCGACGCCAATGGCGGAAACAATCCGGAACTTAAGACAATCCCGACGAGAGTAGCTGCGGACAAGCGTGAAAGAATGTTCAGGTCAAAGTGTTCGCGGATCTAAGGGGCCACGGCAGCCTGATCCTTTAGGCAGTGGTTCTCAATTGTAAGATGGAGACAAGATATAGTTCGGAAATCGGTAGATCTACACAACCGATCGTTCTTAGATCGCTGCGCTTAGATGTAGGCATGTATACCGATGCAAGAAACGCGACTTACAGATAACGTTGATGCTAATTTCAAAAATGAAACGGTCACTAGCATCGGAGACTTGCAGACATTCTTATCTATTATATTAGTTGAAAGTAATGGCAAACGTTGTTGGCAAGAGTCGACGATCGTTATTGTTTATTTGATTGTAAATAAGTCGTTGAAAAAGAATTTCAAAGTGTTATTGTAATGACTGAGACATGAATATTTCTTCAAAGATATATCTGAGAATGTTGATCCAGATAATTTGAATAACTATTGTCGAAATAGACCAATTATCATATAATTGTATCAGAATTTCGGCATCAATTCTTCAAACCTCGTTTTAATGCTTTTCAGTAACGAAATATCAATAAAGTTAACGAAACCCTGAACTACCATTTAACTGCCATTAACTTGGCGACACCACAAAGGATCTCCTGTCCTATCCGACTTCCAATCGTGAATCATTCGGCCAGGCCTCCCCAAACTCCAGTCAATTACCAACAAATTAAGATAAACAAGATTTACACGCACGCGCGTCGTCGACACACAAACACACACCGAAAACAGAAAAGTCAGCGTTTACGAGGCTACCTGCGATCCCAAAACAACCTTTCCACACCCACAAACGCCGACTCTGCAGTTCTTCCCCTCTTAAAAAAAAGCGAGGAGTCCGGAAAATCCACGACACTTCTGTTATGAAGTCATCGTTGTAATACCTACCTGAGGGAGGGAAAACTTTCTATGCACAAAATGGTGGGGGCTGTAGCGATGGGTTTCCCTTCCACACCGCCATTATATAGTAATGGCTCGGTGGCATGCTATAAGAACGTGTATAATCCTATATCTTTTTTCCCGCGAAATACGCGCACCGGATATTGCGCTATAGAGAGCGTGGATATATACTCTCTCCCTTTGTTTTTCGGCGACGCAAGGTGGTTAAAGAGTCGCGTCGTTTAGGATAATTCTTTTCGGGAAAAGTTGGAGAGTGTTGTTGTTGTGGCGCGAGGTGATGAAAGGAAGGCACGAGGGAGAGAGAGAGTTAGCTAACCGTTGTTTTGAATGTTTTGACGTTTACGAGGTGGAATGTGTCTGTGCCTCGTAACCGGCGAATTTAAGACGCTGATTATTTTAAAGGAATATATAAACGTACTTCTAGTGTAGTGAGAACACTGTATATATAATTCACCATATAATAATTCGCAATGATTAACCCAGCACTGGCAAATAGAAAAAAACCACAAGATCCGTGCAGCCAAAGCTTGTAAAATCGTGGCAAATGATACGCGTGCAAATAGAAAACCACCGCAGTATTCTCGGTTCACACCTGGCCGAATAACCGCGTCGTATAACCCGTTCCACGAAACCTTTCCCTCGAAATCTCCCGATGAATAATCATCGCAAATTCAAATACGACCGCAAACGTTATACTCCTTCTGACGTCGCTTCTTATTTTTTCCTATACATAGGTGTACCTCGACGCAAAAGCCGCACGGACGACACTATCCTCGTGTATAATACGTGTATATATGCATATACACGCTAGCTCGCGCAATAAAAGTACTCGCGCGCTAACCCCGTTTGCCGCGCGCGAGTCGAGAGAGCCGCGCACCGCGGGCAAACAGATAATCCCCCGCGCGTGATTCATAGGCGATTTTCCGAGAATAATGACTTTATGTCGGCGCAGGAGTTATACGGCCGAACGATTATCGAGTGCGCGCACGCAGGTTTTGCTATATATACTATATATATATATATAGGCTCTCGTGAAAGCTTTTTTTCTTCTTCTTCTTCTCTTGCGACTAGGTGAGTTTTATTTATTACGCGAGTGGTGACAACCGAGATAATGCGGCGGCGAATGGATATATATAAGGTGGTAGAGTTGTTGGGAGAGCTAGGATGAAACTTATCGTGACTTGTTTTGATGTCCTGCGGGAGAGTTCGTTTATCTCGGGGTTTAAAGTTTGATTTAGAGGGTTGTTTGGCTGTACACTTTGATGACTCAAATTTCACTAACTCTGTGTATAACCCCGTTATAAATCATCCTTGATATTCTCATCCAACTATATACAACTTACGCCAATATCCCTTCAATCCTCGAAAAATCAATGCTACACACCCGTCACTCCACACGATCGACATTTTTTCATTCGCGTAATAGCACACGCGCACGACGTGTGTATATGTGTGGCGCTACCGCGCCATAATTACCGCACGAGCCGCTGCTCATCGATGAGTCGTGTGCTGCCAATGGTTATCACGGCCTCGTTTGCACGCAATGTACGCGCGGCCAACGACGTTTCCCGGGATCCGCGAATTGCGGCCGTTAACCGCGACCATCATTTTCACCCTTCCCTACCTCCTCTCGGACGATAATAATAAAGAGCGCAGAGCCTCGCGGGTAATTAGTCGACGGGTGGTGAGGAAAATCGATTGGAGTGCATTGTGTGTACAACGCGTGGGTGGTTTTGATTTTTGTCTAATTTGGCGAGAGTGCGGTCGATGCGGTTTATGGTGGTAGCGAACACTTTAGTTGATTAGGTAACGTTTTTGTAAACAAAAATTAACGATTAATCGTTTTGGATATACATCATTAAAGATAATTGGTCTGTGAGCACTATAAATTATAGATAAGTTTAAGTATATTGTCGGAAAAACCGCGTCATTTGAATAATGATATCGATAATAAATATATATGATTGACAAGGAAAACATCCGACTTGTAATCGATCGTTTCTGAAACAAGTAAAAGTATTATACACCTAAAATCGCAGTATACGAAAAAAATCAGGCCGCCATCGATTTTTTCCCTCCCGGCAAAATTGAAAAGTGCGGCAATACTATATTATAAGCGTTCGCCTGACTATACGGCGCATTCGGCATGTTCGGCTCGGCCTCTGAAAAAAGCCGATCGCAATTTTAATATCCAAGTATTTAGGTTATTCCGCCGATATATCCAACACGTACATTATAACAGCAGCGGCAGTCGCGAATATACACGAATAGTCCCTAGGCGCTGTGTGTGTACGCGCCGCATTAATAGTCACGGAATAGAGGCCTTGGCTCGGATCGTAAAAATATAATTGCGTCGATTGCAACAACGTTATCTGGCGCTGCTGCACCGACGCCGCCGCCGCAGCCTGGCTTGGATAATGATACGTGCGCGCGGCTTTGCCGGCGTTATGACACTCGACGATACTCTGTGTGTATGTACGTGTGTCTATGTGAGTTTCGCGGTATTAAAAGTGTACTGCTGCTGCACTGGTTGCGCAAAAAAAAGGAGACGTTGGGCAAGTTTCGTGAATCCCGATTTGGCGAGAGTTTTTAAGGGTTTTTAATGGATTAACGAATGTGGAATGGGGTGCATGGTTTGTTTTGGAGGTACGGTGGAGCAATTGGTCGGAGCGAAATAAGAAAATGAAAATTTAGTAATTTAGGTTTTTGCGCAACTTGTAATTTACTTTCGGTTTCGGTGTGAGGATGGAGTGATCGAACTTTCGAGGTTGAAGAGCGCTTTTAAAAGACTTCTTTGGCTTCGAGAGTTGTATAAAGAAAATTATTATGTCAGTAATATAACCAGAATTCACGTAATAATAAAATTATGACTATTTGCATTTATCGATAATATCCATTTTCAAAACACAATATAAATGTATTTGTAATAGTAGACGATAAAAATTCATTTAATATCTATGATAAATAAAAACTTTCTGCAAACTTTGTGAAAAATATATTTAAAAACGAGTACACAAGTGTTCCTTACTTTCGCTGCGATTATAAGTTTTTATAAAACTAAAATTATTGTGCATTATTCGCGGGACAAATTAAAAATGATAAATTCGAATTACGGTAACAAAGTTTCCCACGATTATTTAATTGTCCGTATATCAGGTTAAAAATATTTTATGCTCTTTTTATCGAAATTATGGAATTACGTATTTTTCTAAATTGCCAGTTCTATACGGGACACGTGTAAAAAGCACCGTAAATAATCTATATATCAACTTTCGGACCAAAAATTTCCCTTCTCCCGCAGCCTTATTTTCCCACATATATTTTATAAATTATTAGTTTACTCCGAGGAAAAAGCTGGAGTTCAATTTTGTACATATCGATATCGTATAATTATCGATAGTAAAGCTATATAGAAACTATTATTTACCAACATTATCAATAATTAAGTTACCGAATTCTTCGACCAAATTTCTCCAGCAGCCTGCGATTATTTTACATAACTCATGCTCTTATAATTTAATGAGATTAATCATTGTTAATTATTAATCCGAGCTTTAAAATGTTATTGCAAAAAAGATGATTACGTCAAACCTCGAATGCATTGCAAATTTAATGGCATGTAAAACATGATGGGTCTGAAGTTTGCAACGTTAGAGTGCAATGATATAAAAAAAAATTGATTTTACTTCAATGTTATACTTATTGATAAATTTTAATTTCACGTGAAGATTTATTATTTTATAGTATAAAATAGTTTTATGAAAGTAGTTTAGATAACATTTTTTACTGCCTAGTAACTTTAATTAATTTAAAAAAATTATTTCGTTGCATTCCAACGATGCAAATTTGAGACCCATAAAAAAGACAAATTAAAATGTAATTTGTATCCAAAAATAAAAATAATTTTCTAATCTTCATATATTAATAAGCTCATGAATTACAAAAGTATAAATTATTATTTTTCTGATTATACACCTAAACAATAAACTCAAACTTTGAATACAACAATCGCTCCTCAATCAACCACACATCCAAAGACCCTCGATTACTTATTCGCGCGCGCCATTAGATCCGCATCCTGAACGACCATCATCATCCCATGACCGAGTCCCAAGAAACCAAGAGCAGTATATATATTATGGAACCGCAATCGCGCTTCACTTGCGCAACGAAATATAATCCCGCGAGCGCTCAACAAAAGGCCATTGGCGCGACTTTTAGCCAATAGCAATCATATATATATATACACGTGCTCGCTCCAAGTATACAAGCGAGCCAGCAACAATGCAGCTAATTGCTACACCGCGCGCGAGCGCAAAGGGAAAAGAACGGCGGGGAGAGGGCAAGATATCGAGGACAAGGCGAGGCTAGCAAACTCGCGCGAGCGATTATTAATCGCGTTTTACAGGGGGGAAAATGATAGTTATACCATTATGCGCGGCTCATGCCGCTACTGCGCCCGCGCGCAGATAATTGCCCGAGTGTGGAGCGCGCCGCTAGCAGGAATTAAAAAATCCGCGAGTTTTTCCATAGAGACCAAGGCGGCAGCTCGGTAATTCGCGTATGTGTGTGTATATGTGGCCACGAGGGGAATAAAAAGGGTGGAATGCGAATTTTTGCATGAAAAATGACATGGTTCATTTATTGCTCGTTGTTCTCGCGGCCGCTGTCTTTTTTTTTCTCTCTTTCATTTTCCACGTCCGGGGCTGATTTTTCCAACCCACGTGTATATAATTTTCGCTCGTAGTGTGCGTGTCCACGGGCGTGAACGTGAATTTTCAGGATTTTGATTTTTTTCAACCGGAGAATTGCTGTTGGTTTAGAAGACTTTGAGGTCGTTGTACTTTCATTGTCACGTTTTGATTGTCAAGTCGCTCTAAATAACTGGTTGAGTGGTGTGCGCGCGTAAGTGCAGTCGTACGGCGCTTGAAATATCGCAAAAACAGGAATATTTAATTTGTTTTCCGAATGCCGCTGTTATATGCTGTTATATCAAATATGAACATTTGCAAATCACCGAGCGGTGTTTGAACATACCGCGCGAATCGACGAAAGTCTCAGCAGTGTGTAGCGGTACCTCGATGTGTTTGTCAGGATCAAGCAGTTAATACGACATGCGCGTCTCGTTACTCAATATCCCAGAATTTCCGTGCAGAGAGCCAGATATTCCCATATATATATACTCTCCGCGGCATGTTTTACGACGTGAAATCGAAGAATTTCTCACCTTAAATAAACCTCATTAAAAGTAAGTCATTCCGTACACACACACGTTTATTACGTGGAATCGGTTTTTACCTCGATTCCCCGAACTTATCTTTATGCAGAATGCTAATATTTATTTGTAAGTACCTTGTTGACACACTTACGTTGAAATTTTTATATTATCATCATAATATATTATACGTTTTCTACAAACTGTTAGATATAAATGTAATCACTTGCAAGTAAGTGCTTTTGAATAATACCTTTGTCTCGAATAATATAACGAGTTTTGCATAGTAGAACAATAACGTAAATTCGATAAAATAATTGAAGGCCGTTATCATTCCTGTTCCAATAATTACAGACTATCAACTCTTAAGTTTGACTCTAAAATTATTAATCAACTTTGCCCTAGCTTACACACACGCTTTAAAACATTTCCAGTCATATCTAAAGTCCAACATATTTACTACGAAAAACTAAAAATACTAGGTATTCGACCCCTCGTTGCACTTTCTCTCAGTCACCCAAAACACGCAATATTTTTTTTCTTGATCCTCGCTAAAAAACTGGAGGGCCATATATACACATATACGCTTGCACACACATATACTAGGAGGAGCAGGTTAGATCAATGACCCCATCACGTACGCAGCGAAACCGAAAAGTCAACAAACGGCCGTCGAGTCGTAAGTACATCGTCGTCGGCGTCGTCGTCGCGGACTCACTGACCGACCTTTTCTTTCTCTTATGGTATAGTAGGCGTTCTTTCTTCGCGCGGACGTCTTCCTTTTCTGGTTCCTGGAATCGTGCGTTTTGATGGTAATCGGGTGTTTACATTGCTATATGGAAAGTTATTGGGTTGGTCGTTGTCACTTATACACGGAAGAAGTGAGATTTTATTGTTTTTAATTTATTGACGAAAGATCGTAATAAAATGTTAAATATATATTAGATAATTTTTTTGACAAGTTATTTAAAAAAACGATTTATCAATAAAATTAAGACGAGTTTGAAAAACTTATACATTCCCTAGAATCTCATACACCCAACCGTTACGCACTCCTTATTAATAAATTCAATAATTTCGATATACACTGCACAGACACACTCGACGACAAAAAAAAAATCAGGAAACATCACTAAACCATCACCCATAAACCACTATAATTACCTCATCTCTCTGTTCCAATCACGCTCTTCAAACTCAGCCGCGCACCTGACCAAACGCTCGTGATGTCTCGCTCGTTCTCTCTAACTAGCGTGCTCTCACCTACTCAACCACCCATAGCGTTAGAGAGTCACGATGAGGCTAATACACTCGCGGCGGCGGCGAATATGAAAGCTACAAACGAAAGAAAAAAAAAATCTTATGGATTCGAGAGCGCGCCCGCACTCGAGGCTAATGCGACACGAGGAAATCGTTAATACGAGCGCGCGATATTTGACTTTCGTGAACGCGCCCGCCCGCCACGGTTTTCGGGACTCTTTCGGTCCTAAGTAAAGAGAAGAGGAATATGAGAGGGAATATTGAGGAATCGTCCTTGTTTTACTGTTTCGTTTTGTCGGGAAGGAGTGGAGGAGCGTATGTATCGGCAAGGAGGAACGGGTTTTTTCCTCTCGAGTATATGTATGTGCTCTTTCTCTTCGTTTTGGAATGAAAGAGGAGAGGCGAGGAGTACTACCCGGTAATGCAGTGTATGGTGTATCACGAGGATCTGCAGTGAATAAAAGGTTCGAGAAGTCGAGAGATTTTATAATGCGGAGTGCAGTATGTATTTTACGGAATTTGAGAGAAATATCGGTTTAGTGGTAATAATAAAGAAATCGTTATGTAATACGTGAATTTTGAGAATAATTTTGTTCAATTACAAACAATGGATGCAACAATGATTCCTGGAAAATATGATCGATCGATACATTCTGCCACAGCCTATAACCCAATAACCTTAAACCTCACATCGCACAAAACTCCAACCCTATAACCATTTGCCTTTTTTCTGCGCATCGAGCACCTGTCGACGCTTTCTCCTCGCCCCTAACTGCAGACGACACGACGCTCTTCCTTAGCGTCCTTCCATGGTGGGCTTTGATTTATCCCCCCTTCCTATATTTCCCCTCTGTCGCTGTCGCTATACGAACAATGGACCGCTTTCGAGACTCACCCGCGTAGTGTGCAAACTCCTAAGCCGATTTTAACAGCGATATACTCAGACGCGGTTTTCTCCGGCGCTCCGAGCAGAGGATTTATTGTCGTCAGGTATAAGATATATATACGCGTGAGATGAGATGGGATCTCGAGGATCAGGCGTGCTGTTTTTGAGAATTGAGATTTCACGAGTGGATGGTTGTCGAGATGCGAGCGAGAAGAATTAGTAAAGGCGGTTAATGTTCTGGTAAAGTGAGCAAAAATTAATTGTTGTTGGTTATTGTATACGTTGTAGCAGGACCTTGAGCACAAACATAGCCTAATTTTATTCAAACCTCGCGCATTCTTTCCCTCCGCCCCCGCAAACTACGTGTACAAAAAAGAGGCCAACATACCCACCGAAGGCCGGTGCTTACACACAATATACATATATCTCCCTCACCCAGCTCGCAAAAACGCTAATGCAAAAGCGATAGCGCTCTCGACTCGCTCGGCAAGAAACTGCGGCCAGATTGAGCCGTTCCACTCTCTCCCTCCATCTCTCAAGCTTTTTCTCATCCTCTTCGCGTGTATATATTTAATAATGGGCGAATATTCGCTGCGCGCATGCGCAAGAAAATTAACTAATTTCCTCGGGGACCCCGAGGGTCCTATATACTGCGACTGCTGCTGCGTGATATCTATCTCCCGCCCGCCGGAATGGAAACGTTGTTAAGTGTATCGTGATGTCTCTTCTGCCTGTGTGTATAATATGTATCGCGAGCTCAATTATCATTTAGCTCGGTGCGCGCGGGTTTTCTGTCCCCGCTCTCCAGTTAATTTGCCTCTCGCTATATCTTGGGATGACGAGATGAGCTTTATAAGCTCTGGCTTTTTATTAGATCGCCTGTGGTGCAGTTTAATAGGGGCACGAGCGCGTACGGATTTTTATGCAGTGATTATGTCGTTTTCGTTATTGCGTGGCGATTTATACTAATCCGTGAGAGAGGGTAAAAAGTTAAGTGTATATTGTGGGCAGGATGATTCATTTTGTTCTTTGGAACTAAATGATTGACTTTTTGTGATTAATATTTGTTGATGAATCTTGTGTACTAAAATGAAGGATTTTATGGATTTTTTTTTCCAAGCAGACCACAAGTTGAAAAATATAGTATATCGATCGTGACATAACGACGATATTTATCATTCTATTATTGAGAGCCTCGTGCATCGTATTAAAAAACAACGTGATTGTCACGCTTGACTGGAATTCAATCTTCATAGTAATAACAATTATATAATGTATTTTATTGCTAATAATATGATGACTAAATATCGAAAAATATTTCCATTGTATCATTACGTTTTCGTTTCACGTTTTTGTAACAAACACACGATAAAAGATTCTCAAAATTCTTCTCCCGACCTGATCAATCTGCAATCTCTTACCACCACCACAATTTTTCTAACATACACACACTCCTCAACCGTCCCCTTAATCTTACAAACCCGCGGAACCATCACCACCTCCGACCGGAAAAGATTCGCCACGCCGATATATATCCCTTGTGATATCGCACGCGATCCAACCGTCCTCGGATATATAAAAAAACAAAACACGGTGCTGCTGCTAGCGCATCGATCGCTTATCTTATAATAAGCCACTCGTGCGATTTTATAAACACACTCGCGCAGATGTCGGAGGAGCTGGTGGCGCATCTGCGTGCCACACATCGCGGTTGAGTAGGTCGGGGACTTTTGCACATAGCCGCGGCGGCACATTTATTTTAAGCCAGCGACGGTGGCACCGCGGCTATTGTGGACCTCGCGTTCTTCACTATATAGCGTTTTGCCGGTGAGCTATTGTTGTGCGGGTGGAATAAGAGAAAGACAGTGAGAGGGAGAGAGAAGTTGGTTGATAGTTTCGCCGCTGGAATGTACTCGATTTAATGGCATTGTGATATAGGAAGTCTAATCAAACCATTTTTATAAGTTTTGTGATAATTGTGTTCCATATTAATTTCGTAATTTGAATTTCAAATTAGTATTAAAATATGTATACTTATGTATAATTATAGATACCTTATATTAATTTCACTATTAACTATAACATTATAAAAATAATCAGAAGTTAGCGACTAATTTTCACTTGTATCTCCAATTATTTAATTATACATGACTTGGAAAACTTGAGACTACACATTCAAAGTTTAATTTATGATTTAAATGTTAATTTTTAAATTAGACAAAAATTACAACCCCACGCTGTGCCGCCATTCCATTTACAATTTCTTCATCATCAAATTGCTCCCATTTACTCTGAAGACCTGAAGCATCCTATATAAGTAACCGCACTACACATCGCTCGGAGCTCACACTAAAGAGCACGCAATAAACATCGCGACGCGAATCCGATATTAACGACCTCATCGCCCTATACGCGCGCTTTCTCTCCCTCTCGCGCGCATTTATCAACGTGTCAAATCGCAAGCCAAACAAGAGCGCTCGAGCACACGTACACCGAGCTCGCGCTGAGCAAAAAGCGCGGGCATAAAAGAGAGAAAAGCTCGCGCTCGGTCGCGAGAAAAACGAGCTGCGCGCGCCGCCGCAGGGCACACGTTCTCGCTATACACACGAATAAAGGTGGGCGTGGCCGGTAGGGGCAAAAGAAGAGTGGAGGGGGACAAGAGCGGCCAATAGCAGCGCGCCCTCCTCCTTTTTATCGGACGCCCCCCTACCACCCGCGCGCGGCAGATATGTCCCCCTCCGCGCTGGCAGAGGAGATGCAGCCGCTTCATATATGTGAGTGTATGTGTATGCAGGGGAATGAGAAGGATAATCGCGATTCGCGCATGCGTGGCGGGGGATATAGGAGAAAAGAGGTGGGGGGAGAGGCATCGCTTCAGACGTCGATGCGCGCGCGCAGTATTTTATCGCGGAGCGGATCATGGACTGAGCGTGCGCGAGATGGGTGGAGAGGTATTGATACGGTTGGCTGATAAGCTCTGTTATGGAGGTACGCTGGATTTTTATGTCATGGAAGTGGGATTGTAGCGGAGATAATGAGTATAATAGTTTTATTTATAAAATAATTATAAGGTTGTATACTTGAGATTACACTCTTTGATAAGGTTGTCTCATATTAGTACGAAAAAACAGTAATAATAATAATAATGATCTTTATTGATATAATTGTTCTAATTTGATAAAAAATTAAAATAAAATAAGGTAAGACCTCGGTATACAATTTCTTTAAATAATTTCAATCCTCTAAGTAAGATATATCATAAACTTTTGGAAATGTTTATTTCATTAAAAAAAAAAAAGTTAAAGGTTTTTAAATACGTTATATAAATGCATTGAATTCATTACAAAAAACACGCAATGCATCACACACCAAAACATCAAGTAGCGAGCCGCGCGCCGAATGAAATCGATTCCCAAACACCACATATAGCGCTGGCGCCCCAGCAAAAAGCATATATAGCACACAGCAACACACCATACCAGCATTAACAACGTAATTAAAATTCACACTTAAAACCTCGCGCGATCAAAAACGGCGCCGCGGGCCTGTTTGCATTCTACACTCAAAAGTTCCCTATCTCGCCCTCTGCCAGTCTGCAAAAAATTCTACCGCAGGGCAAAAAGAAGCGAGAAAAGGGGGCGCGAGCAGTTTATATAGAGATAGGAGGCGCGCGCTTTTGCAATTCTAAAGAGGGCGGGCGTTCCCCGCCAGGAAATTAGCTCCGAAATCTAATTACGAGATTTTTATAGGGCTATCGTAAAACGAGTTTATTCTCCGGGAGGAAGAGTGTGTGTGCGATACGTGGATGCGCGGGACGATTGACCAATTATACGAGAGGCCAGGGTGCGCGGAAAAAAGTGAGATGAGGGTTTATTGGTGTACGTGTGCGTGTGTCTTGGTTAGGTATAGGTGGGTATATTATACGTGCGAAGAGAGATTCTACGTATATGTGTGCAAGATCGGCGAATTTTATGTAGTATATAGGGGGACTGGCTGAGGTGGGCTCGAAAGTGTATGGTTGCGTTAGAAGGGTTAATTTTCTCATTTTTATATAGAACCGTTTTATGAGGGGATGAA
This sequence comes from Torymus auratus, assembly GCA_900474315.1. NCBI lineage: Eukaryota > Metazoa > Arthropoda > Insecta > Hymenoptera > Torymidae > Torymus > Torymus auratus. Next base: position 34,823 of record UXGD01000852.1, read on the forward strand.
GAAATACGGTGTAAAAAATAATAAAAAGAATTTTAAAGCATACTTGTGTATACCTCAATTGAGAATTATTTTTCTCTCGAAACATGACAAATTTTTCACGTTATATGATGGTGTTGGGAAACAATTGATTTCTCAAGATCCGCGAAATTGCCTTATTTGAGAATTATAAAATCCCACATGCATGCATGCAAGTATATAGTCTTGAGTAATGATGCAAACTGGCATATAGCGGGACAAAATTGTTTGGTATTAAGCAGAAATGCAGTAAGGAATTTTTACATGGGAGACCAACATCAATATTAGAATGATTTCCACATGTCACAATAGATTCTTGGAAATCAATTTTCTTTTGCCTGCTACATAGGTATAGCGGAGATACATAAAATTATACCACGAATCGAATTATTAGTTAATGTTTTGTAATGTATGAATTGAAATTAATAAGAAAATTATCGTTGCAAAGATATTAAGACATTATATTTATATTTATCTTCCAATATTCTTCATCTTTTCCCTACACTGTGATTAATCAATTACCAAAACTAATTCTCGGCAACTTAAAAAAAAGAACTACCAAGAACCGTCTGCATAATCGCTCGAAAAACCACCTCGAGCGAAAATCCCCTTAAACATTAACATTTACGTATAATATACCCAGCTCAGTGCGCACACTTCATTACCCCCTCCCTCATCACACATACCCACACACGTAATAATCATCATCATTCGTCAAAGGAACAGCGCTGCGCAACGAGTCCGCACAGCGAGTAAGAGGAGAGCACATCGGCCTTTCCGCTGCGAAAATAAAGACGTCGAGGAGAGCAGAGCGAGCGCGTCGAGGCGCTAATTCAGAAATTTCGCTCTTACTCTCGGCTCGCACGCGAAACGAACGTACGTATACACGTGCGTGTGTAACTTAATAGTTTCGCGCGGTATGTGTGTGTGTGCGTGCATTGTCGCGCGCCGCGTGCTCATTACGTGCGAGTGCACGCGTCGTGCATTCAGCGTCCCGCGCGCAGCTGCGTTATTGAATTACGGGGTTATATGCGCTCGCGGTGTGTATATGTACGGGACAGCGAGTAAATGAATTCGTGGCAATTGCGCGAACGGTTTGAATTCGGAAAAAGGTGTGTACTGGAGAGAGAGAGAAAGAGTGGTCCAAAGTGCGGTTTATTTTCCTTAATTTGGTAATATCATTTAAGTGCGGTCATTTGTACTCACTTATATATATATTTCGATTTTCGTATTTGTGTACATGAGTGGAGCTTACGCATTATTATTAATTATAATTATTATTTACTTAAATTCTCATATGTCTTTCTTTTTAATTAACTTAATTTTCGTCCGTAGAAGAAGAAGAAGAAGTTTGCATTTGGTTCATTGTATTCCAAAGGAATGCCTATGTGAAACTCATTACAAGCATTAGAAGTTTAGAGAAGAAGCGAGTGACGTCACGTGACTAGGCACTTAAGAGTTCTTTGGCACGTTCCTGTGTGCACTTTATAACTGGACTGTATATACCTTGCCTACCTTATAATTTAAATAGAATTAAAATTTGAGAATTTTCTATATTTGCTTTTAATCACAATTAATCTTAGACATCCAAGTTGTATATCCAAAATCTATTAACAAAAAAAAATTTAATTAATAAAATCTGTATTGATATCACGCCTAAAATGTTTTAAAACGCATAAAAGCAAAATAATAAATTCCCCACCAGATCCCCAGGCACACTCCATATAAAACGTTCTCATCAAAGGAATTCAACACTCCAACACCTCCGTATCAACCTCACACACACACTCAGCTATATCTCTTTCTCACTCCCACCTGTATATATATCCACCACTCGACAGAGAAAGAGCGAGAGAGAGAGAAAAAGATCGACACAGCTCTCTGGCGCGCGCGCGAGAGGTGAGAGGAGGAGGCGACGGATTGGCCGCTCGCGAGGAAAATCCCCGCCCCCAGGGCGAGCGCTCCCCCCTCCTCTCCCCCCGCGGCTTATCTCCGCCGGCGCCGGGAGAGCGGCCCCTCCATACTGGAGAACGCGGCGTGCACCGAGCATCATGTGCGCGGTGTATAAGGTATTGTGTGGGTGAGCGATGAGGATGTGTGTGAGTTGGGCGGCGGATTGAAAAGGCTCGTGTAAAGAGGGAGAGATATTGATTCTCGGGTGTGGGAGATCGCGGATTGTGCAGGTTTCCAGAGGTATAAAAGGGTGGGTGAGCGAGGATCGTATGTAGGAATTGTGTTTCGAAAGGTTGTAATTTAATTTCTACTGAATGTAAAAATAATTTAATTTGAAATTATTTGTGATTATATGAAAAGATGAAAATATACTTAAGATAAATATTTTATGTCTAAAGCTAAAGCCCATCATTTGTATGTAATAATTATACAGCATAATTTGTGAATCGATTGTTGACCTTATTAAAAGTGGTCCAACTGTAGAATAATATACTTCTCACTGCACTATAGTAAAATTATCTTATATAACAATGATTATCTTTTAACTTTTTTTTTTCTAAATATTCAACCCACATATACTTTGATATAGCCATAATGATATTCCAACATCTATAATTTCATAAGAGCCCAGCATACTTATCACTCACGGCGATTCGAAAGCGGAAATAATAGAAATCGAAGGAATGCGCGTACTCTTAAAGAGCATTATTATATGAACCCACACACATACTCGCGTGCGAGCGTCTATAACCTTCGCAGCTCGCCTGGATATAATCAGCCGCGGTCGTGCGAGTGCAGCGCTAATGGTCACCCGGCGCCGCGTTGATAATGCCGCGCGCGGAGAAAGCTGACTCTTTGCGCGCAGAGGCATCCCGATTTCTTCGTGATAGGTATATATAAGCAAGTGTGCCGTGCGGATGTTTTATGCGCTGGTGAAAATTTGTTGAGTTTTACGGATTGCTGTATAGGATTAATTGTGTTCGTGATGTTTGATTTGTCGAGGGGAGATTAAAAGTTGGGCTTTGACCAATTTTTTTCAAAATACCGAAATTCTTACAATTTTATTCATAACTGAAAAATATAAAATCTAACATCCAACAATCATCCATTGGTAAACCTCAACGCTCATCTAGAACCAACTCAACCTCCACAAAGAACATTTCAATATCATCGGAGCATCGTCTCTCTCTAGCTATTATGAGCTCCGGGGCGGACGTCCACTTGTCAAATTCTCGTCGGTCAAGCCGCGAGACGCGCTATAAATATCCGTCCCAGATGCGCGAACTGCTACATTGTTGTTGTTGGCAATTCGATTGATTTTTTGTCATAAAAAACGATGAACTGTGTGTGATTGCGCTAATGCCGCGTGAATTGGGATGAGAGGAATGTGGGATAGAAGTATTTTTGAGCGATCGGCGCTGTTGTTATAACGGGATGGGTTGGCCAGTGTGTTGAGTTGTTACAAAATAAAAATCGTTATTTTTAAGATCGAAACTTATAGATTTTTTAAATTTAATGATCTTGAAGGGTGGCTGATATAATTTGAATTTCGCGCTCTTTTAGAATCAATGAATAATTTAATATTAATCAATACGAAACTTGGAACTATACATACTAATGTATTTTATAGAATTGCTATTTTTCAAAAAATATATTTTATAAGTGATAATTTGAAATAAAATCGTAAAACGTACAACAACATATTTCCCAGCTACATTGTGAAATCAATTATCGCGCTCACAAAGCCGAGAATTATTCTCAGCCACCGTTATTTTCCAGAATATAAATTTCGAAAAAAAGGTACCAATTGTCGTCATACACGAATTACAATAGATTATTCAATTACATTTCGCAAACACACATACCACCGCAATCCTTTGAAATCACTCCGCAAAAAAAATTACCAACGATAAAAGCGACTATTATTTCCCGACAAACATACTTCTCTCCCCGCCACCCACAGCCGTTTCCAAATAATTGTCCAGGAAATAAGCCGAGGAAAAAAAAATGGAGACGAGAATCGCCGCGCGCGCGACATGTTTTATACCTTATGTAACGCATTAACAGCCTCGCGCGCGCCGGCATTAACGACATTCAGCGAGCTCGCGCACGTATCGAACGTGTTTATTCGAAAAGAGAACCCCGATATATACTGCGTACACATACACGTCTTTTCTTCGATCTCCGAGATTTACACGTCGTTCGGACGGCGCGCACGGAGAGAGATAACGTTTTCCCGTACTCGTCGTCGTCGTACAGCCGAGAGCAAATATTTGCCAGTCTATCGACGTATATCTGTCTATTAGCATCGCGAAATATACGTATATTTCTACCGATCCCCGCCGGGGGAGTTGCGTCAGTGTCTCCTTTTATTAATTCCCCGCTCGATGATAATGTGTCGAGTGCGTGAAGGAGGCGCGTGCGCGCAAAGTTAAAACAGAATATAGGAGAAGAGAGAGAGAGAGAAAAAAACACCTGTTTCGCATTGAATTTTTATCTTTAGGATGAAGATGAATAGATGCGTGGTACGAAGTAAACAATGTTCAATGAAATAATTGTCTTGAAAATACTATATTGGATCAATAACGCACTATTACATCGGTTACAAATGTATGCACTTTAAATTAATAATGCATGACTAAAATAAATATAAAAAAAAAATTCAAACAGTTAATAAAAAACAACTCGATGCTGCAATCAACTGTTATTAATATTCAAGGAATATAAAGGACACGTAAGTTGACACAGCATACGTAGACAAAGCGGCGATTCTTGCGAAACCTCGCGAGTATAGCCATTTGCGCGATTGAATCGATTGATTGAACAAAATAAACGATGATTCAAGTATATACGCGAGGCGTTTTTACCCGCGCGCCTCTTAACGCGCGCACGTCTGTATGTGTGTGTATTAAAATGAGCGTACCTATACGCGGTGCGTCAATTAACGGCCGCGAGTTGCCAGATGCTTCGGGAATATATCGTATGAGTTTTTTTCTGCTGACGCGCGAGCGCGCGACGTGTTTTCACTTTGGCTATAACAGCGAATCCGGCTTTTTAATTGAGTGATTCGCGAATTTGCGCGTTGTCATAAAAGGTGTCGGATAATTTAGTCGCAAGAAGTAAATCATGGTTCTGTTTTCTGGTATGTCAATCAACAACGACTATATTGTGAATGGAAATTTTTATTGAATAACCGTGAAATCGTCAGGACAAAGAATTATTATATATAGTGGTAGTATAATAGTAGTGACACTTGTGGCGCGCAAACATTCAAGTTCATCGACCATCTGACATTTAAATTCACGGAAACTGGGGCTTTTGTCATCAATAGTTTCTATGAATCAGAAAACAACAACAACTGTGCGTACGTCTCCAAGTGTCGCAGCGAAACAAAGAAGTCTAAAACTATAAATAGCCATTGAGAGAACCTTCTGTAATTTAAAAGTTATTTTTTTTTGTTCGATATATCATTCACCAACTCGAATTCAAGTTCATGGTCGTACAATCAATTGCTGTATTCATATTCATTTTATTCGATCGATTAATTTTATCGTAACTAGGTACGCAAGCCTTCTAAATGCATCGAGAATTCTCTCTACTCCTCTTTTTATCAAATTCCCCGCTTCTCGGTACACCTCTATACGTATACACCGCGTACAATTTACATAATACACACAGGCACACATACGTATACCACCGGCCTCGTGTCATCGCCTTGTTAAGTCTCTCCCTCCTCTCTCTCGCACACGATTTATTGCTAGCGACCTACAGCGCTTTCCCCGGCGAGATCTATTTCGTGTCGGCGCGGCCCTTTTCTTTCGAAGCGCGCTTGCTTGCGCGGGCGATTGTTTACAAGCCAAGTGAGCGAGAGAGAGAACGTCGACGTCCTTGCGCGTTTAGCTGCCGAAAGTGGAGGGGGTGAGATGGGTGAAGACAGAGAGTGGGGGAAGATGGAGGTGGTTTTGTATACGAGAAAGAGGAAAAGTCAATGGAGGAAATCGATAATTCATGGTGGTTGCATTGAAAATGTAACTTGGTAAAAGGCGAAAAGATGTTTTCGAATGTATAAGGCTTGAAATCGATATTGTTTTCTCTTATTGTACTGTATTAAGCAATATTAAGTTGGGGAAAATTTCCATACTGATATTATTGTTGTTATTAATAGGCTGCGCATGTCCTTCAAAATAATAGTCATTTTGCAAATGACTTCGTATTTGTGCCGTTTTAATTTATTAAAGTAGGTTTCACGAAATGTTAATTTTTCTAATTGAAAACCGATATTAAAATTGCACTGTGTAAATATACGAAAGTGTATTGAAGTAATTTTCGTCGTTTGTAATTGAAATTTCCATACATGCAAATGTGAAAATAACAGGAAGGTTTTGAAATGAAATTCCCTATACAGCTTTCTAAAAATAATAAAAATATTATTCTAAAAGGAAATATTTATCGGCACCGCATCTATTCTCAAAACTATTATTTTCAAATTATTTAATTATTTGTAGCAACGCAGGTACCGACCTAAATAAAAATATTTAGACATCGTGGTAGAATAGAATATTTTTCCTCAACGTATAAAAATCAAGATAACGTTTTTATTGTAATTCAATATTATTATATTATAAACCGACTTGCGCGATAATCAGCTATATGCTAATGATTACCCGTGTATTGCGCGTGAAACGGAAAAAGAAATTCTGTTTAGATATAATCGCCGGGTGGCCGCGATATCGCGATGCAGCGGATTCCCTCTTGTTCCTCTTCTTTTAGCGTATATAACGAAGGAATCGGCGGAACTGTTAGCGAAAGAATTATTCGACTTTAATTACAGTAATTGAAGCATAATTTTCCCCGATATTTTGTGAGAATAAACAAGATTACGTGCGTTATTCGCATTACACGCAAGTCAATTATGAAATTAATATTAATGGCATAAAAAATAACGCTCGTGCAGGAATCGAATTAAAATAAATATAAATACAGTCACGCAATCGAATAGCGCGCAGCATTATACTTTAAGATCCTTTAATACAATATGTTTCTTTATACATTTCTCTTCCTTTTTAAAATTATAACGTTATATATACCTGTAAAAATACACGACCAAAGTGACAGTTGAAAAAATTTCTCAAACCATTCAAGTATCTCCACTCTATACTTCCTGCAACGAGCATTCCAAACTCTGCCGATCAATAAAAAAATCATACTTTTACGCTCACCCGTCGTTTGCCAACCAGCACCATTGTAAACTTATATATTAAGTCGAATCATTACATTATTACACTTAACCATCGCGATCCCAAAAAACAATTTCACCTTTACACTCCTCGAGAAGCAAAATTACCTTCGCAGCGCCAATAAAACGCCCATTTCATCGCGGCCAATAAAAGCAAAACCCAAACCTCCTTCCCCTCTCTCTACCGAGACATTAAAAATCACCGCGCCGATTAAATCGTGCCGCAAAACTCTCTCTCTCCCAGAGAGAACAACGCCTGCACGTACATATAATACTGCCCCGTGTATATATATAAAAACACGAAAATCTCGGCCGATCGGCGCTCACGCGAGCTGATCGCAATTAGCCGCAATTAGGGCCGAATGATAAAGGAGAGAAGCCAATTATATGCGGACGAGAAGGCGAGGTGGGGGCCAACGTATATAACGCACGTCCCTCTCCCTCTCTCTAATTTGATCGGAGCTGCACATCGCGTGTTTTATGCGCGACCTCGAGCGTTGAAGGGAGAGAGAGAAGGGGGCAGGCAGGCAGGGAGTAACGGGTCTTTGCGCGTGTGCGCGAAAGGCGAAGGCGCGAGCGAACGTTTTATTGGTGTTGAATCGAGCCGATCGATGCGGATCGCGTATATATATATACATCACCGGTGATGGATGACGTGGTTTTTTAGGATTAGCGCCGAGCCGAGTACTTTCAGCTTTATGACACTTGGATTAGTGAAGGTAGTATAATAGTTGCGAGTTTAAAAATTGATTTTTCATACTATAACGTGGGACGTTAAACTCGTTGCGATCGTCGTGGTAATAAACATAAAAATTAAGTTTTAATTCGCATCTTTCTTAGAAAGAAATTTTTATTTTTTTACATGAGGTATATCAGATATAATATATGTAAAATAGAAGATTAATATTAACAGAATTTATGCTGTACGACAATACCACATAAATTTTTCAAGAAACCTCTTGATTTACAACATCACACATAGTCGGCAATAAACCACTGAAATCAGGAAAATCGAACGCTTAAATCAGGAGTCAACAATGGCTGAGAATCTTAACCCTATCCCACCCACCACGCTGCAATAACCATCATAAAAGAACACAAACGCCTCAACAGTAGCCGGGTATTCAATTAATACGCAGTTTGTATCCTACACCCGTGAGAACCTCGCACACGCATATTTCAAACCCGAATGAAGAACTTTCACGCAGCCTTAAGGTATATGTAGAAAAAAAAGCTCACGACTATATATAGCCATGTCTGGCTCCCGGAGACGACAGCCACCCGTGGATTTCGGTGAGAGATTTCTTCGCAACGAGGTGCGAAGTGATTTTAAATTAGTGCCGAGAGAGAGAGAGAGAGGAAGATACACCGCGCGCGGAGAGGGTCAATAAATAAACATCGCCGAGCTCGCGCGCGAGAAGAGAGTATAGTAGGCGCGAGCGGCCGGCTGATTATCCTAATCGACTGCGTCTAGGTGTAAGTATATATATATGTATATACGTGGACGCTCGCTCGCTCGTGTTTTATTTACTCCGGCTTTTTGAGGTCGGTGGATAAAGCCGAGCGTGACGAAATCGCGCGTCGCTGTTGCATTGTTTTTTACGAGGATGGCAAAAAGGAGAGATGGATATAAGACGCGGAGGAAAATATGTTTGTCCGCGGGTGGGCTATAAATTACGCCATTATGGCGATGGTGCTGCGAGGTCAGGTTTATTTGGATAGATGCAGGGTGAATTCGAACGGGTTGTAAGCTCCGTTTCTGAAAACCTTTTGTTTACATGGCTTATTGGGCTGAGTAGTGTAATCAGTAAAATAAACTTTATGCTTTAATATAATTATATATAATATTATATATTTTTTTATGAAATATCAATTTTAGAAGACAGATAAAGAGGTAAAAAATGTTGTAATGAAGCAGCAAACCTCACTCTATCACGAAGCCCCTCGCAGAATCAATATAACCCTGTATACGCTCAACGAATCACGTGTGCCCAGCGATGCAGCACTCATTGCATAAACCGATCGCGCGCGGAATAGCTTCCTGCCCATCATCTCTCTCTTTCTCTCTAGCGCTGGCAGCAGCTCTTTTTTTACGCCTCGTAAAAACAGCCTCGTTTCTTCCTCTCTTTAATATCACCTATAAATCCGCGATGCAGTCGTTTTCCGGTACGCACCGCGACGATCATATATATGCGTTTTCCCGCGTAGGAAAAACCTTTCACTCGTCGTCGTCGTCGTCCACATCGTCGTCGTCGAATTTCATGCGCACGCGCGGATTTATTGCCGGCGCGAGAAATTCCCAGACCATTACGGTGCATAAAAAGGCGAGAGAGAGAGAGAGTGAGTGATAGAGTAGGCACTTGTGTAACCCACCACACGGTGTTTTTGCATCGCAGGAGGTGTACAGTGCGCGCATCGTTGTGGTGTATGAAAAAAAAGTGAGAGAGATAAGCTATAGGGGGTACGATTTTCGGTGAGATGGTGGGTTGTCATTGTCAATTTAATTCGTTATTATTGGATGATGGCTGTATCATCAAACGGATTCGAAAAATACTGATTTTGCAAAACGAAATAATTTTACGTTTATTTAATGTATGCAAAAAGTCTTAAATATAACAATTCCTCCGAATGATTTTTTATTTAATACTCAATCAACAGCTGACATATTTTATCATCTTTCAATAGCAAAGAACAAGTATGAGCATAGTTTCGACGATGCCAACACATAAATAATCATAACTACAACTTGTTCTGAAAATGTATGCGTCTGTAAACATAATCCTGTAGAGCGCAAAATTCCAAGAAAAAAGTTCCTTT